>VANL01000236.1:0-48191 GCA_006352455.1 Brachionus sp. 'Tiscar'
ATTTAAATTTTTTTTTGATTTTTCTAATTAATTAATTTTTTTAAGAGGTTGAAAATCGATTGACAGGTGAATTTTCAGATTTAATTTTTTTTGATTTTTTTAATTTAATCAATTTTTATTCAATTTTTTAAGGCGTTGAAAATCGATTGACAGGTGAATTTTCAAATTTAAATTTTTTTTTGATTTTTCTAATTAATTAATTTTTTTAAGAGGTTGAAAATCGATTGACAGGTGAATTTTCAAATTTAAATTTTTTTTAAAATCTTTTTAAATTAAATCAATTTTTATGCGTTGAAGATCAAATTACAGGTAAATCATCCAAAATAAAATTTTTTTTGATTTTTTTAATTAATTAATTTTTTAAGGCGTTGAAAATCGATTGACAGGTGAATTTTCAGATTTAATTTTTTTTTTGATTTTTCTAATTAATTAATTTTTTTAAGAGGTTGAAAATCGATTGACAGGTGAATTTTCAAATTTAAATTTTTTTTAAAATCTTTTTAAATTAAATCAATTTTTATGCGTTGAAGATCAAATTACAGGTAAATCATCCAAAATAAAATTTTTTTTGATTTTTTTAATTAATTAATTTTTTAAGGCGTTGAAAATCGATTGACAGGTATTATTTACATAAATCAAAAATTTTTTTTTAAAAAAAAATTTAGAAGTCAAAGCCAAAATAGACGGAATGGAAATTTGTTTAAGAGAACCATGGAATGCCTCAAAAAGTAAAATCAATAAACATCTTTATATTTTTAAAAATTAACATTTTTTAATATATTATTATTTTTTAATATTAACATTATTATTTTCTAAATAAATTTTTTTTTGTTTTTTTTTAGTTTTATATCATTAATCAAAATTTTTTTTTATCTTATCAAGGAGAATATTTGATGAAATGGTTTTTTAAAAACGTTGTATTTTTGGCAAGTTTTTTTGTTTATCTAGGGAATTTAATTTATAACACTCAGAAAAACGATTGAATAACTTTGTATTTTTATCATTGACTGATTTATTTTTAGTATTTTATTACATTATTTAATAAAAATTATTTTATTAACTTTTTTTTAAATTAAAAAAATTAAAATAAATTTTAATTGATTAATATAAAGAAATTTTTCAGTTTAATAAAAATTAAAAAAACTAGTAAAATTTATTTTAAATAGTCAAATAATTTTATTAAAAAATATTTTAAACGAAAAATATTAAACAAAAAATCAAATTTTTACAATCATAAAAAATCAAATAATATACAATTCCTGAATTCAAATAGTTTTAACTTTTTATTTTATCAATTTCTTCCTGAGAAACAATTGCAAAAGTGTCTAAATCGTCCTGATTCATAGACGAAAAACTTTGACTTGATTTACTCTTTTTTTTAATTTTTTTTTTCCGTTCGACATGAATCTCGTCGGCCGAGTTAGTCTCTTGACTTTTGGACTTTGTAAAATATTTGAATTCGAATTTATGCGCTATTTTGCTCAAAAACTTGCTTGAAGAAGACACTGACAATTTTTCTTCATACAATCTATCCAAATCTTCATCCTCATCCAAAAAATCCTCTACATCAAATTGTATTTCTTTTTAAAATAAAAAAATAACTTTTTAGAAAATTTTATTTAACAATTATAATGGATTTAGAAAAATGTTTTGTTTATAAATTAATTTGTGGTTTTTAAGTAGACTAGAAGTTAAAAATTATTTTGTACCTTTAGGTGATGAACTCGAACTGGTAGCACACTGTTTTTCTTTTGGGGGCTGGTCATAAATGCTTGTCTCATCATAGTTGACATTTTGAATAAGTTTTTCCGGCCGCACTTCAAAATTTACATCAGCATCTTCATCTTCCACATCATCTTGGTCGTTTGTTGACTCATCATTTGCTTCGGACATTTCTGGGGTGGATTTTTCATCACTTAAAAATCCTTTGATCCGATTCACATTATCTCTAGTAGCACAGCATTTTTTACAAACTCTCAGTTTACTTTAAAAGAAAAATAAATTTAGGTTAATTTTCAATTTTCTTTTAATCAGAAAATTGAAATATTAAAGTTCTAATTCATGATTAATTAATCAATTCCTGTCATTTAAAGTAAAAAAAATTTTTCAATTTTTGAAAAAATATTGCATCCTTATTCTAATATTTTAAACCCTGTATTGCTCTAATGGATTATTTTTACATTCATTTTAAATATTTAATTTGAACCATATCAGCTAAAGCCCAACTAAACTCAATCTTTTTAAGTGACACTCACACCTTTGAAAACTTTAAATTTAATGTTCTTAAAAAATTAGCCAATTTAAAATAACATTCAGAAACTGGACCATAATGGCTTTCAAAGCTTTATATTTCGTAGAGATAAGGACACATCTTGGAGCAGTTTTATGGTAATCCTCTGGCAAGAAAGATATAGTGTTCTTGAAAAAGTGCAGAGTAGAGCCTATAAATCAGCCCCTAGATTCAGAAACTTAATTTACCAAGACAAGCTTACATTGATGGGTCTAACATCGCTGCAAGAGCTTTTGTATAAGAGGTGAATAAGAATTTATTAACCAAAGATACTTAGGAATATAATACGTCTTCGGAAGCTTGCTTGCTTATGTTTTATTGTTAAAAAATTAAATATAATTGAAACGATTTTTATTTATTTAATGAGTATTATATTATTTTGTAGAAAATAGTAGGCCTAAAAAAATCAAACTTAAGAAAATAGTTTCCCTGTCAATGGTGAAGCTTTTAAAAACGATGAAAAATTTGAACAAAATCTAATGGAACTTGGCCTTAGTTTTTGGACTAAAATTAGCACTAGTTTTAAAAATACAAATGAGAATAAATATTTGCATTTAAAAAGCACCCAAGATCCAATAATTAAATGCAATGCAATGCAAGGCAATGTAAAATTTTAGTACACAAATTAGAGAATATAAAAATTAAAGCGATATAACTTTTTTTCTAGTTGAGCAAAAGTGGCCCTGCAATCAGTACAATATTGTAAAAATTTATACAAACGAATTCTATCTGCTAATATTGGTTTTCCTTTTTATACTATATTGCTAATATTGGTTAGCCTTGTTAAATATGATCTATTAATTCCTTTTTGAAAAATTTAAAATTTTTTAAAATCCTCGGATGTTCTCTTCAAAAACTTTGATAATTAAAATAATTTTTTTTTTCATTCAAAAATTTTTTTAATTGACTGTTTGCTGATTAACAACAACGTAGTATGAACATTTAAAATATATTATCTAATTGACACTTTTATAAAAAAGAATTATTCAATTCTAAACTTTCTCAACTTGACTTAGAAAAAAATAAAATTTTTTTAAGCGGATTCACTGAAATGTTTTTGTTTTTGTCTTAGTGGTTGTTGAAATACAAAATTAGTTTACTTGTTATTGTACTCTATCCAATTATTACAGCAATAATAGCAGTATATTTTGAGACAAATGCGACAATGGTGTTTTCTTAACAAAAGACCAAATTGGCTATTGCAGTTCATACAATTTGAAACATTTGAATCATCCAACCACATTGAATTTGTTTTGAGCAAATTTTCGTATTCTAAATTGTCTGCTTTTTGCCAAAGCTCCGCTTTTTCTCTTTAATAAAACGAAAAAATTTTAATTCTCTGAACAATTAAAAATTAGTAAGAAAAAAATAATGAAAATGTTAAAAAATTTTTTTTTTTTCAAATTCACAATATTATTTAAAAATTACTTTATCAATTTAATTAAACGCTTTTTTATTTCAATATTATCTGCTTCTAATTGCTGAATTTGTGCCGAATTTTTTTCATTCAAATCTAGGTAAAACGATTTCATTTCATTTAACTCATTTGTTAATTTTTCGTTTCTCTGCCTTTCGGATTCCAAAGCTCTTGACAAATTTTGCATTTGCTCATTAAGTAAAAAAATTTCTTCTTCTTTTAGCTGAAGACTAATTTTGTTTCGCTGTGCTTCGTTGTGTTGAGCATCATATTCGGAAGATCTATCATTCATGGCACTTCTTAGTTCCAATTTAAGTTCCTTAATCATTTTCTCTTGTTCATCGCTCGTTTTTTTCAAGCTTTCAATCGAATTTGATTGAACAGCAATGTCTTTTTTAAGCTGTTCTTCATTTATTGACTTACTACTCAAATCAAATTTTAAAGCACTATTTTCATTTTCCAATATGCTTATTGTATTCAATTGTTTATCAATTGTAGAATTTAAATCGGCTATTTTTTGATTGCTCAATTTAAGCATTTCGCCTAAATTCTCGCTCAAGTTGGTCTGTTTTACCAAGCAATTGTTCAACTCGCTAATTTGTTTGACCTGTTCATTGATTTTTTCATTCAGTGTATTGAGCTGGGACTCGTTGGATAAGTTAAATGCGTTTAATTCACTAGCTTGTGTGAGCTCGTTTATCTTTGCTTCCTTGGTTACTAATTGATTAACAAGATCTTCGATTTTTTTTTCATATTGCTCCGAATTTAGACTTGAGATGGCAGTATCGTAATAAACACTTTGAGCAAGGCTTAGCTCCGGAATTTGAGCCATTTCATTATCTTTTTCTCTCATGTTTGAATACATTCCTAGATCATCGTCCATTTCCAATGGAGTTGAGCTCAACAAAATAGATTGTGAATCTGTCTTAAAAATAAACCATGAGATATTTTAGAAATTTTATATTTTTTTTAAAGTTTTTTTTTTTCATTAAATTATGCTTTTTTTAGAATAATAATTTAATAAAATAAAGCCAGAAAATGATTATTTATTTCTTACTAAACATTAATATAAATTTGCTTTATTTGCCCTTTGGTTATAAAAAAAGTCAAATAAAAATATTTTATCTTAGCTCAATCCTAGTTTTATACAAATCTATAAGATGATTCTTTAAGAACTAAAAGTCGATTATTTTTTCATTTTTAAATTTATTCTATCCAAATACATTAGACATTATTAACCACTAGAAAGCCCGATGGGTTTTTTAAACCCATTTTTATAAAATTTTATCTAGATATTATTTCAAAGAAATAAATTTTTAAAAAATTAATAGGATTTTAAAATTTTTTTCAGAAAATTAGGCAAAGCTTTTGCCAATTTGATCGATTTTTCTTTAAGCTTCATGATATAATATTTTTTTAAAAATGTATTGATGAAACTATGAAAAAACAATTTTCATTAAAACATGAATTTGAATATATGAAAAATTTATAAACTTTTTTTATGTGTCAAAAAAAGTTTTTATGAAGCGTCTGAATTAGAGTGAGTTTAGTTGATATTTGCGTGTGAAAATGGTTTAAAATAAGAATCAAGTTAATTAATTTTTTACTTATTAAAATAGTTATATTCTCAAAATTAATTTTTAACTACGTTAAAACAAGACAAACCTTAAAAATTCTTACCTAAATTTGGTCATTCGATTGCTACACCAAAAGCTAAGACACGCTTTTGGACCAAAGTACATTTTTAATTATGAACGAATGGTCTAAAAAGCCTAACGACGGACATAGATTTGCATTTAGACCATTCATTCATAATTAAAAATGTTATCGCATGAACCAGATGTAGTCTGACTTGGCTTTTAATGCTAAATTTTTTCTTATCCTTTATTCTAATGTTTACCAAATATTCATATTTGAAACGGCCATCAAGACGGCCAACACTATTTTTTGGCGATGATGGAAAATATTCCTAGTTACATTATTTGCAAAATTCTTGTCAATCTGTTCAAATTTAGAAGAAATTATGACTGATATATTCGACTGTAGTTCAATTTACAAAAATTTTGCACATAACTAGTAGACTTTGGCTGATGATGCATCTATGTATGTAGTACCATGTTACACTGACAAAACTCTTTTTTTTTCTGAACAATCAGATGATAAAACAGTTTGATTCCTTGAATTTAAAAGCAACTATTCTTGCTTAAATATTTAAATAAAAAATTTGACATTAAAGTTCAAAACTTTAGTGCTATCTGAATAGCACATTTTTGACTCAAACTTCGTAATCTACGCCCTCGAAAAGTCCATAAAAAAATTTTAAAAAAATCTTTTAAACCCAGGGTTCCAAAAATAGCAAACCCTTTAAAAAGTTGATTATCTTTAAGACTCAAAATCTCAAAGACAAAACTTAAATATACTAAAAAAGTATATATATTCTGAAAGAGCATAAAATTCTCTACATGCTAATGTAATTTAGAAAAAAAAAGGGGTGTGGTGATTTTCGTTGGCTAAAAAAAGGAAAAAAATGTGTTTTTTCTGGTTTAAATCGTATCTCTGAGGAATCAATTATAACCCCACTTTTTTTTTAAAATCTAGACAAAATTCTGAACAAATCAATGGTTTTACTTTTTTACTTTATTGCTTTATTTTTCTCAAAAAATCTCTTCAAATCATTCAGAATTTTAACAAATTTGTCAAATTTGAATTCTTTTATTAGAATTTTTAGATTAAACTAAAGAATTCGGTTTTCGAGGGTGTCGATTACGAATTTTGAGTCAAAAATGTGGAATTCAGGTAGCACTAAAGTTTTGAATTTCGTGAACTTTAAATAATTTTAAATATTTTGATTATAAACTAAATAATCATTGATTTCTTGCGCTAAATTTTTTTAAATGATTATTCTTAGGTTTAAAACTCAAATTTTAACTATTAATAAATAAAATTCCTATTAAATAAAAGATTTTTAAAAATTTTATAGCTAAAACTCAAAATTCATACATAGTTTATTTAATCAGTTTATTTTTTGAATACAAAATCACTTTTTTTTGTATAATTTGAATGAAATTCAAAAAATAAACTTTAATCAGTTTATTTTTAGATCGAAATATTTTAAAAAATATTGAAAAAATGAGTCTGTTAAAGATGTTTTTAGATTTGGTCGGTGTGGACTAGTAGATTGCCATGAAAGCTTTTTAAAAAATATAACACTTGATAAAGTTTCCATTATTTATTAAGATTGTATACAAAATTTAAAAAATTTTATTTACGATTTAAACAGGATTTTTAAACATACTTTTCTATTAATTTAAAATAATTGTAACACAATGATCATAGCAAAATATGAATAACTATTCATCATGAAAATTTTTTGTGCAAAAATATTAAACATTACCATTTTATGCCTGCTCTCAAACAAAAACAAAACTCTTTGGATGAAATTCAGTTTTTAAATTTTTTTTTATTTCAATTTAAGTTTTGAATTAAAATAAAACTGTAAATTTCTTAATTTATTTAGAAAAAAAAGGAGTGGAAAATGCGCAAAGTCTTGATAACAGAAAAAAAAGCATAAATATCTTCTTAAAAAAAGCCCTACATTTAGCAAAATTTAACAATTCAAACAAAAAAATATTTTTTATTAATTTTTCACATACTTGGTCTTTTTCTTTCTCAGTGTTAATACTTGTATAGCTGCAAATACTTAGCGTTCGATTGCGGCCTAATTCGCTAGGACTATTTCTTTTCACCGAATTTATATTTATTGAAGGCCAATTAGTGTCAAGCTCAAAATCATTACGTGATATTAGCTCGAAATTCAGATCACTAATATCATAAAGCATCTGAATAATTCTAGATTTCAATTGTTCATTGAACCAAACAGATTTTTCTTTGTACCAAACATTTAAAAGTTTATCTTCCATAATCAATTGTTGGACGGCATCGGCAAGCCGATGATACTGCAGACAAAATCTAATAAAGCCCCTAGCGCGACCAATATTTGTTTTTATTTCATTTATATTTTTGACGTATTTTATTGCGTCTTCAAAGCTACGACTGGTTTTAAGCACATCCAAAATGAACGTCCAATATTCTCTACTTTCGGATGATACAGATGAGCCTTTTTTTTCTCTAAGGTTGAACTGAATGAGATATTCAAGTTTGGCGCAGAACTTCTGTAATTCTATGCAGTCATCTCGAATGGCGAACTGACGATCATTTTGATTTAGATTTTGTAAGTTGATCAATTTTTTGGTCAAGTCTTCCAAATCATTTACAAGTTTATTGATTATTTTTTCATGTTTGCTGTTGGACGATGTGCCAGCCGTGTATGAGTTCATATCGCTATATATATCTTTATGTTTAAACTCATTAGTTTTTTAGATTACGTAATTAAGTAAAAAAATAAATTTAAGAAAACTATTCATTTTATTTCTAGTTTCAAAGGCCTAGAAATTTTAGAATTAAAATTATGCTCGTAAAATTTGCGAATGTTTAAATTTTACTAAAAAATCAAAAATTTCTTAACATTTTAGCTACTTTAGAAAATGTTTTCAGTTTTCTTTTTCAATAAATTTAATAAATTTCTATATAAAAAATTAGTAAATAATTTAATATTTCAATAAAAAAAATGTAATAATTTTATTATTTAAGTTTTTTCTTAAACATTCATATACTAATTTTCTTTTCAGCTCAGTAGTTTTTTAAAATTAAAGATTGAAAATTCGAATTTTACTAATAAACTATTTGCATAATTATTTAAATTAAAAAAAATTTTAGCCTCAAAAATTTCGCAGGGCCTTTTTAGATTACTTTAAATGTTGTTTTTTGTTTTTTACTTTTTAGATTTTTAGAAATAAAGAAGAAGACAAGAAACTATTATTTTGTTATCCCTCTCTCTTTTTTTATTTAATAGCATTCGCTCTAGATATAGTTTAATTGTGTGGCTAAGAAATGATGACTTCTATTCAAATTAAATCAATTCTGGTGATATATAAATATAGATAAAGAGAAAATAAATTTAAAAAAAAAAGGTGATAAATTTTATTTATTGCTTATTTTGAGGAATGCTTTTCTATCTCTCAACAGTCTGCTTCAGATGTATTTTTGTGAATATTCATTTTTGATAAAATAAATTATGATATTTAAAGATATTTGCAATGGAATTCTATTTTTTTGATGTTTATATCCGGTTAAACATAACCAGTAAATTCAATTAGAAAATTTAAAAAGGATATTAGAAAATTTATAAGTACATTAGCATGTTAAAGTTAATTTTATATTCTATATGTTAAATAGTTAAATTTGACTTGATCGGTAACAGAGAAAACAAGCTTTTTTCAAAATTTATCACCACCAGGCAAAGCCAGGAATAAATAGCTCTCGAAAACAAGGCTATCTGCTCCTACAAAAACAATTTAAAGTACAAAAGATCCTTTGATTCAATCATAAACACCTAACTAACTGTTAGCAGAAATTGAATTTAACGTGTACAATATAGATATTAATTTTTCTACTTTAATTGTACACATATAATTAATACACATTTTATTTTAATCATATTGCAACCATGTGGGCTGAAAAAAGGCTCTGCCATTCGGAACTGTCCTAGAAAAACTTTTCCTAAATTATTTTGTTGATAAAAAAAATTTTCTTGAATCAGAAAATTGTTCAAAAATCCAACTGAAACTTTTCTAAATATTTAAATTATAAAATCAAAGCAGATTTTGTCAAAATTTCGACAAATTTTTTAAGAAGGTTGCAAAAAACTTTCTTGATGGCATTAATAAAATTTATAAATTTTGAAAAAAAAATACTATTACAAAAAAGATTAAAGAGTTGTTTTTTAAAAATTAAAGCTTTTTTAATTTTTTAAAAAATTTAACATTTTTTTTGAAACATAGCTTTATTGATAATTTATCGAGAAGGCTGTTACAGGAAGGCATCTACACTTAAACACAATCAGATATATTACAAAGCGACTGCGGTTTTAAACTCAATTAATTATATTTGCAAAATTTGAATTCATAGTATTTTATTTTTCGTATTATGAAATTTTCATAATAATAAAAAGTTTATTTAATTTACAGTGGCGAAAGTTAACTTGTTACATCATATCATCTGATACTAGCTTATATCATTAATTAAAAAGGCTAATATTAGGAATAAATATATTTAAAACTATTAATTTAACACTATTAATTTTTTACAATTTCTTTTAAAATTCATTTTTTTATTATTTAGATCGTGTCTAAAATAAATTTAAAATTTAAAGTCCTTTTAAAAAAGACAATTTAAATATAAAATAGTATTCAACAACATGACGTAATAATATATGATTATTTACAAATTCAATTCAATTTAAATTTTTTTTCACAATCAAAGCTTCCTTTAATTTTTGTTATCTATTTTTATGGTGCCGCGCCAAAAGATTTCAACTATTTGAAAATTATTTGAAATAGTTTAAAATCGAAAAATATTAAAATTAATTTATTTTTGTTGTAAAATATGTTTATTTTCATGGAATAAAAATTAAAAATAAAAGGTAAAACAAGGGGCTCTAAAAATCCCTCTGGGTTTTGAGTGTTAAAAGTAATTTTAAAAATGTTGACGTTTTATTAAGTTTGAAATGCTTCAATGTGAAAGTGTAAATTTTAAAATTTTATTTAACAATTAAATTAAATTCTGTAAACTCGATAGAAAATTTAACAAAAATATGTTTGCATCGTCCGATCAAATGAGATTTGAAATCAATTTTAGCCAAGATGAATTTGACTTCGAAATAGATAAATTAATTTTAAGTTTAATTCGGTTAAAAGAAACAAGCCAATTTAGCAAAAAATTATCATGTGCCAAAAAGGTCCTAATTAAAAAAGCGCTAAAGCACGATGAAGACTTAATGGATTTTGAGGAAAGTAGTTCAATACAAAAATCCACTTTAGATGAAGAAGAAAATGACCAGTGGTTAGCTGTTTGGAACAAAATTCTTGTTGAACAAAGCGAACTAAGAAGAGAAGACTTGACTGAATACTTAAGAAACTATACGCAAATTTTGCATCTTCACATAAAAAATCGAGTTAGCTTAGATTTTAAATGCTTCAATGTAATAAATGCTTGTCTTGAGCCAAGCTACATAAATGATTTATTTGACAAAAATCTCATTGATCTGAATGATTTAAATCACTTTTCGTGTATTTTCAGTCATCAAAACTTGTTTAGTCATTTTCATCCAAGTCAATTTAACAACACTTCATGTGAGCCAAGTCAGCTTATTGCATCATTAACAGTTTTTATCTATAAATCAAATTGCTACATGTACAAAAAAAGCATTTTAGAATCAATGCTGAAAAGATTGACAGTATTTATCAACCGGGAAAATTATCACAAAAACTTTAAACAAGTGTTTGTTAAACATTTTATAAAAGCTGTTTATCTCAATGGTTTGTTCAGCTTTAAAGCTTTAAATCAATTTTTAAGCAGCAACCAAAGAACCTGGTCAGAAACAAGACGCATTTCCATCAGTGATGAATCATCGATTGATGATGAGCTAAGTGACGAAAATGAAAGCTTAAATAATGATTCGGAGTCTATTATAAGTTCAAGTGATTCAGACTCAGATGCTGAAAACAGGCCGATTCTTAATGATCAGCGGTCCAGGTCAGTCGGCAGATTGATTGAAATTTTGCCATCTGATGAGTTTAAGAGCTTTTTTCCATTGAATTTAAAAAATCTATGCAGAATAGCCATCAAAACAAATATGAAAGAGTACTCATCAAACAACATACAAAAAATTGACCTATTGTCTAATGTATACAAGGATTTTGTTCTATTTAAGGAAGAAGTTGATCATGTGATTAAATTAAATACTGAACTATACAATCAAAAAACCACTAGTTCTAGACAAGAACGTGATCCAAGAGCTTTTTTAAATAGCTTGCGAATATTTGTTTAAATAATTTAATTAATATCTGGTTTAAAAATTTTATTTTTCTATTTTTTTTTTTTTTGAATGATGTTCTTCCATTGTTTTTTGAATTGAACATAAAATAAAACTTTAATGATTACTTTTTTAAAATGATTTATTTTTTAATATGTAATTAAATTGGACATATTCATTTAGATTATAAAAAATATCTTAAAATTAATTCGCTAAATATAGCCCAAAATATCGACAAATTTTGCAAAATTTTTTCTAATTTTTGTAACCAAATTTTACTATATTCATTTTGAATAAGTCTACTTAATTCAATAAAAGTCTTCTTAACGGTGATTTTAAAATTTTGATTATCTTTAATAATTTTAAGAATTTAAAAAAAAACTGGTCTTTTTGAATTTTGAAATGCAGATACGTTTTAGACAAAAATTCTTTCTTTTTTTATAAATTACTAAAATAAAATACTTCACTAACAAACTTTGATTTATCTTTTTTACCTAAATTTATTAATTAATTTTATCTTGTAAAAAAACAATATAGGTAACGCTATTATTATTATTATTTTTTTTTATTTTAGTAAATTAAAATTTATCAAAATAGAAAGAATTTTGGTTAAATTTAAATTATGAAGTTCACGACAACAATTTTACTGGATTTCATTAGCGAAATAAGAGCCTGATTTAAAATACCGTATTCTCTTGTTTGATATTATAGCCTCATCAACCGAAAGGCAAAAACTTAGATGGATGCAATAACCACCATCTTGCCAATGTTAAAACAAATAGAATCTTTAACCTTAAAGGTAATCGAAATTCTATTTAAAAAAGAGAGGGGATAACTTGACCATTAATAAAACAAAATATTAGACAAAAAAGATAAAATAAGAACAATTAACATTTAGATCAAAATATAATAAGGAGCTCGGTTGAGCTTTTATGTCGTATTACTTCTTCAAAAATATATGATTTTTACACTCAGGGACAAAATACTAGACAAAAACCGTTTTTGTCTTTTTTGTCTTATTATAAATTTATTTTAAAATTTTTTGAGTAATTTTTTAAAGCTTTATTTCTATGAGATAAAATTCAAGTTTAAATGTTTTAAAAAAGGGTTTAAAAAAACCCTCGGGCTTTCTAGTGTTAAAGATAATAAACCTGATGAGATTGAAAGCTTTTTATATTTATTTTATGTTTAAAATTTTTTTTAAACCTACATCAGAAACAATCAGAACATATTCAAAAATTAAATAAATGATGGAAGTTTTTTTTTCAATTGTTAAATATATTTATATTAAAAAATATTAATAAATTTTTTAAAATTTTTATACGTTATAAAATAAAAATCTTTTTTTCATAACTCGTATCATTTCATTTCAGTTCAATTCAAAACTTTTCTTTAGTATCAGTAGTAGAAGTCGTAGTTCCTGCAGTATAACGGATGATGCATGCCTAGTTACTCAAAAATGAAATGTGTTTTGCTACATGAAAAATTTTTAAAAATTTGAATTTTTGCATATTAATTTGTAGAAAAGGAAAAAATCTATAAGTTTTAAAAGTTTTTTTTGTTTTAAAAATGTTATCAGAAAGACTGGCTCTACAGAATAGGGTCAAAAATTTTTTTGTAAAAATCCGGAAATTTCAAAGGCTGATGCTGCGAATCACTTTATCCAAGAAGGGGTTTGTAAAAAGACAGCATATTATTATATCAATCGAGAGCTAGAAGGTAAATCTTTACAAATAAAAAAAAAATCAGATAATTCTTCGACATGGGACAAGGCAAAATTAGGCCAACTTAAGAGGTTGAAAAACAATCGAAAAAGTGTAAGTCAAAGGAAACTTGCTAAAAAATTCAATGTTAACCAGTCAACAATAAGTTGGCAACTCGCTAAAATGAATTTTATATTGAATTTTTGGCTAAAACACCCAAATACAATGAAGCCCAACGACACAAAGCCAAAAAAAAATAGCCGGAAACTTGTCAACCAACTTAACAAACAGCAAAGTGTCATAATTTTGGATGATGAAAAATACTTTTGTTTTACTGGTAATGAAATGCCCGGTAACGCTGGATATTATACGGATAATAAAGAAAAATGTCCAGAAGATGTTCGTTTTGCTGGAAAAGAAAAATTTCCAAAGAAAATTCTCATGTGGATCGCAATTTCTGAACGTGGAATGTCTAAGCCTTTGTTTCGTTCATCTAAATCAACTGCTATATGTTCTAATGTGTATATACAAGAATGTTTGGAAAAACGGCTTCTTCCATTCATTGAAAAGTATCATAGCGATTATAATTACTTGTTTTGGCCAGATTTAGCAAGTGCTCATAAGTTTGCAAAGACTATTTCGTGGATGGATGAAATGATTTATTATGTTCCGGTGAATATGAATCCTCCAAACGTTCCGAAAGCAAGACCAATAGAAGACTTTTGGGGTGTTTCGACACAGAAGGTTTATGAGGAAGGTTGAGAGGCAAAATCAGAAAAATAATTAATCAAGCGCATTGAATCTTGCTTAAAAAAATTTGACTTGAACTTTTTACAGTTCCTTATGTCGAGTATTAAGACTAAATTGAGGCCTATAGCCGACAAGGGTGTACTGTCCATATATAAAAAAGAATTTTTAAAAGTTAATTAATAAAGCTTTAAATAGGAAAAAATTTTTGATCTGGCTCTTTTCCTTCTTTAATTATGAGGATTTGAATTTTGTGTAACTAAGCATGCATCACCGGTTAGTGATTTATACCAGCGCAAAATTTGCGCTTCCCTGTGATCCACAAGGAGCGAACAAGGTTAAAAAAAAAAAATTTGCCCTCAGACAGATTATTGCAGTCATTATGAATTCAGTTTGAGAATTTCTTTATCAATTTGAGTCCTGAAACTGTTCAGTGTCTTCGATCATATTGATTTTATTTGTAGTTTATTTTATGAATCAACAACTCTGTTAAAAATTTATAACAATGTTGTCCTTTTTTGCTTATCTCTTTTACATTTTCTGAATAATTTTATGATCATATTTCCTTTTTAGATTTAGACATAATCTTATTTAATTCCATTTACAAAATTTATTCTTTCTAATCCATTTATAATTTTAAACATCTATATTAAATCTCATCTAACTTTTCGTTGTTCAAGACTCATCAGTTAAAGAATACTTAGTCTTTTCATAGGATTTATCCCGAACATCGTTGAATAAAAATTTCAATTTTTCTAAATGATGGAATAAGATTTATTTTTTCGTCGATATTTTTAAATAAAAATAAATTTTTAATTTTAACTTGTAAATATATTTGTTATAAAACTAGTTTTTAGACAAACTATTTAAATATGAATCAGCTTTTATTCGCTACTTACTAAATTTTCAGTTAATTTTTTAGTCCTGAAATTGAAAAAAATTAATTATTAGTCATTTAATTTTTATCGATAATCAATAACCGTAAAAATTTATTAATTTCAGATGACAAAATTTAACTCTAGAATAAATATTGTTTAGCTTTTTAAATGATATTTTATTAAAAAAATAAATGAAGTTAAAGTATTCTAAAATAATTGGATTTTTTTTTAATTCGTTTTGAAAAAAGTCGATATTTTAAATTTTTTATGTTCAGATAATCATTCAATTTTGAATTCATTAATTTTCCATATTTGATCATTTTAGAGCTTTTTATAAATAAAAAAATATTTTAACCTTTATTTTTATGAAAATACCAAAAAAAAACACTTAAATAAAACTAAACTAGACATATGAATATTTTTTAAACAGCTGTTTCATTTCTTCCATTTGAAATTCCCAAGCAAAGTCCAATTATCAGGCCTGAAATTAGTCCGATTAATAAGAGACCAAGCAAAAGTCCAAAGCAAAACTTTAAAGCTCTTAAAAAAATCTCAAATTATTTGTTTTATTGCTTTTGTGATATACCTACCTCGGTACAGAAGACTTTTGAATGCAAGCATTGCTTACCGGTAAGAGACCAGGTTGATTATTCATTTTAAATGGTCAAATTTATTTATTTGTTGATAATATTTAGCTCATAGAGCAGCAATATTTATACTAAAGATCATCATGTCATGCTTGAACTATATTTTTAAAGTTAGGTTATTAAATATGATGCAAAACATTTTTGGCTAAAAACATATGTTTATTTTTTATCTTTGTCATTAAATAAATATTTTTATTGACAAGTTTAAAATAAAAACTAAGCTATTGTTTTACATCAATTTTAGAAATTGTAATTTTATCCCTTAAGATAAATTATATCAAAAAATGCTTAACAGAATATTAAATAGGATAATTAACCTAAAAAGATGCGGCGAACACATTTAACAAAAATAAATTTTGAAAATTTTGAAAATTAATTCTTTATTGAATAAAAGTGTGAAAGCAATTAATCATTTTTGAAAAGTCTACCTGAATATGCAAGATTTTGTCGATAGTTAGAAAATAAAACTTTTGGGTCATTTGAATTGTAAATAAGTTTTAAAATATATTTATTTTTAAATTTTAATTAACTTGAAGATTCGGCTCTTTTTTTTTTCTCCAAAGTTGTATCATATTTTGGATTCAAGTAATTCAAATTAATATTTTTTTAAATATTATCTAAAAAAAATTTGTTAAAACAAAAATTCTTACTACTTAAAAAACCATACAATTGTCGAAAATATTAACAAACTCCCTTTTTCTTCATACTATAAAAATAAATTTGACTAATATTACCTTTTATTAGCTCACTTTACAAGCTTTACCCAACACTTTTATTTTTTTATTTTCAAAATTTTCTTTCGAGAAACTTTCCGGTTCTAGGCATGTAAAATTCATTGAAACAAATTCATCCGAAAAAACCCAAAACAAGGATTATTTGTTACCAGGTAAAAAATTTCTACATTTGAAGCAGAATTTTTATGCAATTACATAAGATTTCAAATTATACTTTGCCAAAAAATATTTATGGTCAATAAGACTGGTCAAGTTCGGCCAAGAGGAAAAAAACTTGCGCACGTCTTCGTGTTAATTTAATTAATATTTGATTAATTAAGTTTGAAAATAAAGTTTAATTGCGCCCAAATTAACCTAAATCCAAGCTCAACTCAACTGACAAGAGTTTTTTTTTTTTTTTTTTCTAAAACGAAATTATCAAAATCAAACTGAAAATAATAATTCAAAATTTTCATTTAAAAAAAAAAAGCTAAATTTACTCTTAAAACGTAAGAAATCAAATAGGTGATCGGAGTAATAAAACAAATTTCTTCTAACATAAATTTACATTTAATTCCAAAATGGTCGATTTCAAAAGCAAAGCCAAACTTTCGTCTATCGTTTTTTCGATATTGGCCTTATTGTTTTCCATCACTATATTCGGCCTAGATGTTCACATTCAAGAACAAATTAAACAAAAGCTATCCATCTCATTCTACATTAATAATTCCACTATTTCCTATGATGCAATAAACGTAGCGTTCTTTGTTCTTACTATTTTATACATAATTTTGAGTGCAGTGCTCATAGTATTTACAATTATTGATTTTCATCCAGCAATATTTGTGTCGACTTTGGGTTTATTGTTACTGTATCTGCCAAAAGAGGCTATTCTCCTCAAATTCTATGCATGCTTCAACCACAACGAGCATTCGTTCATCATAGCCAGATGCATTTTAACATTCGTTTTTTGCTTGATAGTGGGCCTATTCGGAATTAGCTGCATATTTTATTTGGATAAAATAAGAAAAAGCCTTCATCGTGCCATCAATCTTTTGACCTATCCATCTTTTGTGCTATCTATCGTTGTTCTATTGGCAATAATTGCGATCAATATTGCACTGGCAGCTATTCTCAAACCCCAAGTCCTTTACGACACATCACCCGACAAAATTCAAATGGGTTTTTTCAGTAAAAGCGACATAAATCAAATTCAAGACGGAATTTACATCAAAAATTCAAATTATGATCAAAAAATAATTGGAAATTTGTCTATGCTATTGAATAGTGACAAGACTTATGTCAAATCCGAGTTATTGTATCGGTCATATGAGAAAACAATTACTTGTTATGGAAACGATGGCATTTATGACCTGGACTGCAACAGCAAGTCTTTTTTGACAATTAGAGTAATTTACAGAGACAGATTTGCTTATCCAAGCTATAACTGCGCTAGATATTCAAGAACAACGAGCGGAGTTATGTGCTCATCAGGGTGTCCTAATCTAATGAATTGGTATACCCTGTACCTTGTGGAAGAGAATAATAATATAATTTATCCAGCCTGGAGTCAGCTGAGCAACTGTGAACTAAAGCCTAGTTTTACCCTAATAGAAGATTCGAGCATTGATTTGTGTTCTAGAGCATTTTTGCTTAAGAGCAAATTTTTATTAATAATTATTAATTTTATTTTATTTTTTATTAAATTTTAAAATTTTTTTTTCCTTACATTTAGTGATTAGTTTCTTAAGCATTTAGATTTTTTTTATTACTTTTTTTTTTCATTATAGAAATAAATTTTATTTACAAATTTTAAATAAATGTTAAAAAATTTTCATAATAAATTTTTAAATTTAAATAAACTTAATCGAATGACTTCACAATTATCCAGAGTGCCGCCAAATATTCTCGTTCTAACAGACGATCAAAACGAGTACAAAAAAATTAAGTTATTTATTCAAGAGATCTTAGGTAAAAACTCTTATACAATTTACAATCTTACTTCAGAAGATTTGGATAAATCCTCTTTGTGGGTACCAAGTTGTCGTCTTCTTGTATCGTCGGAGCAGTTTAATATTTCCGAAGAAGCTCTTGACAAAAAGATTAAGTCTTTCAGAGGCTATCTGTCCAATGGGGGTAAAATTCTTAGTCTTCCGTCGTTGAATGACAATTTGGATCGCGATCAAAAAACATTCCAAAGAGCAACTTTGTTCTATCACAAAGACAAATATTTGTTTGAATCGAAATATGAGAATGATTTGCTCTTAGGTAAAGAGAAATGGCAAAATAGTTTAGTGCAAGGTGACGAGCTTTTTTATTCTTATCTTTTAAAAGAAAATAACGGAGCTCATTTTATATCAAAGGTAACTAGATTTCACAAACAAAATCAAATAATTAATTAAATATTTAGGTTTTCATTGAATCAAATAGTCAAGAATCTCAATTATTTTTGAATGATTTATTTATTTGTTTATTCAAAGAATATTTTCAGTTGAAAAAAATTGTTGATTTAAATAGTTTTAATCTTAAAGAAAATTACATTATTTTTTCCAAAAATAAAGTATTTTTTTTAGTTTAAATAAGTTGATAATTTTTTTGTTTATCAGCTATTACAATCGGTCAATGTGATTAGTAAATATTTGAATGGAACGATGAACAAAGAGGCCAAAATTAGCCTCGAGTCAACCAAAGCAGAAAATTTCGATCACAAAAAATATTTTGATAATTTGAAGACAAAATCAATGGGTACAATAATTATGTATTCTGACTTGGTTGAATCAACAATGAATTCTATTTCAAAGTATTTGATCTATCCCTACATATTCAAATAAACTATTAAATATTTGCAAAAAAGTTTGGTAAGCTCTTTGGAAAGTGTAGTTGTTCTAGCTCGGCAGCAAATACAAGGCCAAGGTAACAATAAAAATGAATGGTTGTCGCCCATCGGATGTTGCATGTTCACACTTTACCTAAACTTGAATGCGAATATATTTTCCACATCAAGGATTTGTTTGCTTCAATTCGCAGCCGGACTTTCTTGTATAAAAGCCATAAAGTCTATAACTGGTTGTGAGAATTTTAATGTTGGCATCAAGTGGCCTAACGATGTTTATTTTGACAGTAAAATTAAAATAGGGGGTGTTCTAGTGAAATCATCCATAATGGGCAATCAAATTGGATTAAAAATTGGAATTGGATTTAATCTTGACAACCAGCATCCTACTAAGTGCTTGAACTCTATTCTTAGAGAAAAGAATTTACCAGAGTGCAGTCAAGAAATTTTTTTGGCCAATTTTCTAAATTACTTTGAATCATATGTTTTTTTATTGTCCGAACCAAATTTTAACAGTTGGCTCAAATTTTCAACAGAATTTCAGGAAAATTGGATTCATCAGTAAGCTAAAATGATTTTTATGGATTTTTTTTTAAATTTTAAAATAGAAATCAGAAAGTTAGAGTCAATTTTTGGAATGAAGACGCAGAAATTATTGGAATAAACGAATTTGGTTATCTAAAAGTTAGAAAATCAGACAATACCGAACACTTTTTGCAACCTGACGGCAACCGCTTTGACCTAATGCAAAATTTGATTATTTTAAGATGATTGGCAATAATTAAATAAAAATTTGAGAGGAAAAATCTTTCAATTTAGTTTAGAGTCTGGAGCAAGTTCGATTAGGTAGAAAAGTTGAGATTTAAAAATTAGAAAAAAAATTAAGTGAGCAATTAACTTAAATTTCTTAGAAAAAACGAAAACAAATTCTAAAAAATCTATAGCATTAATAATTTAAAAAACAATCAAAAACAAAAATATTCCTTAAACAAAAGCACAATAAATACTTTTGATTAAAGAAAAATAAACCTTTTGCTAAAAATAAATATTATGTAACAAAAGTGCTAAGTAATTATTAATTTGCGCAACAGAAAAATTAAATTTTTTCACAATTTGACAATAAATTTTATTTATTTATTTATTAGTATGTTTTAGTTAAAAATTGCAAAAAAATCACTGATGAACGCTTGACGAAAACACACAAAATATCTAAAATTTTTTTCAAAAATACTCACTTTTAGAAATTTATTTTTTTTCATTAAATTTCAATTTTAAAAATTTTAAATAAATCTGATCATTTTAGAGAACTTGAAACTTTAATTTAATTTAATAAATAAAATTCAAAAGTTTAATTTCAAAGTATTCTATATGTAGGTAAAAACATGTTCAAATCCCAAGCTACGAAGTTCTTAAATAAGATGTTTTTAGTAACAAGATATCTTAAAGCTAATCCAGATAGTACATCATATTTTCTAGTTTCTCGACATGTTATTTTTATGCAAGAATTTAATTTTCAAAAATTTTACTTTATTTTATTTATGTAATTTGAGCCAATTCTGCCGATGTGTAGTAAAATTATAAAATATAAAATAAAAGTCATATTTAAATAAATAAATTTTTAAATATATTGAAATTTTTCTAATTTAATATACTAATTAATAAATAAATAACTTGAAAAATGAGATCTTGTTGGAAAAATAAGCTTAAAAAATTTAAGATTAATAAATTATCGTTTAGATTAATGAATGAATGTATGTAAATAAAAAATTAAATTTCGCGTTTGCAGCTATCTGTTCTCGATTCTAAAAAAGTTTTTGATTATAAAAAAAGGATACCTTTAGAAATATTACCAAACATAATAAAAATATTCTACATCGTACGTTTAATAATTAAAAAATTCTTTAAAATATTATTATTTTTTAAACATAATAAAAAATATGATTTTAAATATCCATAATTTATTGTTCTTAGATTCCATTTTTTTATTTTAACAATAACTTGAAGCTTGTGATATTTTGAAATAAAAATTTCTGCTTGAAAAAAAAATTCAAAAATTTTAAGCGCTTAATAAATTAATAAAACAATATATTAAAATTTTTTATTCATTAATTGTCAAAGATATTTGACACAAAATAAAATGACTAATCAAGTGAGAAAAACATCCGAGGATCGACACATAAAAGATGTACCCTATCCAGCTACCAATAAGCTAAGCTACAAGGAAGTATTTGACGATAAAAATCGTCCCCGCATAAATGTGATCAAAGAACATTTTATCAATGAAGGTCGTTTAGAGGAATCAGTCGCTCTTAAGATAATTAATGATTGCTCAATGAGGTTAAAGCAAGAAAAAAATTTAATTGAAGTTAACCAGCCTGTATGCATTGTCGGTGATATACATGGACAATTCTATGATCTCATTAGAATTCTAGAGATTGGTGGGGATCCAAAAAATATTAACTATTTGTTTTTGGGCGATTATGTCGATAGGGGTCATTTCAGCATTGAATGTGTCCTTTTGTTATGGGCTCTTAAATTAAAATATCCAAATCGCATAAATTTGCTAAGAGGTAACCATGAATGCAGACACTTATCAACTCATTTTACTTTCAAAAGAGAATGTGAAATAAAATATTCGATTAAAGTTTATGATGCTTGCATACGATCTTTTTGTTTATTGCCGCTTTGTGCTTTGGTAAACAAACAGCTTTTTTGTGTTCACGGAGGCCTGTCTCCTGAGATACAAAAGCATTCCGAGTTGAACAAACTTAATCGGGATCGAGAACCACCATCATCTGGATTGATGTGTGACCTTTTATGGTCGGATCCTGCATCTGATTTTAATGAAGAGAAAAAAACCTCTGGTGACAAAAATAATTTTTCAGTTAATTTAAATCGTGGTTGTTCATATTTCTTTGGATATAATGCAGTGTGCAATTTTTTAAAAGCAAATGATCTACTTTGTGTAATTCGAGCTCATGAAGCTCAAGACAATGGCTTCAGACTTTACAAAAATATGGAAAAAACCAAATTTCCATCAGTGATAACAGTTTTTTCTGCTCCTAATTATCTTGATGTCTACAATAACAAAGGAGCTATAATTGTCTATGATAAGGGTCTGATGAACACAAAACAGTTTAGCTCTTCGCCACATCCTTATTGGTTGCCAAATTTTCTGGACGTTTTTTCATGGTCACTTCCTTTTGTTGCCGAAAAAGTAACTGATATACTTGTTTTCATATTTAAAATGAATGTTGATCAAGAAATACTAGACAGAAAAGAGATCATAAAGACCAAACTTTTAGCCATTTGTAGTATAGCCAAACTTTATTCAAAAGTGCGCATTAAAAGTGAAGATTTAATTCAATTAAAAGGAATAACTCCTAGTTCTTTAACGCATTTAAATTCATTAGTCAAATATGCGTCGAATGAAAGTGATAGAAAAAAAGGAAAATTGCTCGGAAATGAATTTGGTTTAAGAAAAAAACTTTCGATCGAGGAACTAAAAGAAATGGACAAATTGAATGAATTTTTCCCCAAAATTAAAAACGAAGTTAACAAATAATTTTCCAAATTAAAAATTGAAAAATTTAAAAAAAAAAATTGTCAAAAACATTTAAATTAAATTAATTCTTTTTTTTTATTATTCAATTTGTCAGTCTAATTTATCTAATTAGAATAAATTAATACATACATTAGTTATTTTTTTCTATTTATAATTAAGTTAAATAAAAAATTAATTAATTAATTATTTATATTTTTGTTTTATTAAAAATATTTTATAAAAATAATGAGAATATGAAAATAAATGTATGTTAAATCAAGAAAACAAGTTTTCATGATATTTTCTGATTAAAGAAATCTAAACTATTTAAAAACAGATTTTTTCAAAACAAAAATTTAACCTTAAAATTGCATTTTGAAAGAAAGACTTAATAATTTTTTTTTTTTATTAAGATTAATATAATTGATTATTTTTGAACGATTTATAAAATTCAGAGTGGAACAATCAAAAATATTTATTTATATACAAATAGAATCTCTGAAAGCCAAAGAATCTAATATAGATTAGATTAGATTAGATTTTTATTATTATTTAAGTTTTTTTCTGATTCTATTTCTATTTTAAGAATGATAAGAATAATTTATTTATTCTTTTATTTAAATCCGCAACCAATGCGATATGGACTTGGAAGACCATTTTTCAAATGACTTCATTTACTTTAGCTCTAAGCCAACATTATTATAATATAAAAAATAGAAATTAATTAGTCAATAAATCACCTATTACGAAAAGAATAATAAAAAAAGATTGATATACATTAATGTTTTAATATTAAAAAATGATAATTAAGGAAAATGAACTTTGGACAAAAAATTTAAATTAAATAAAACAATTTTAATTATTCTCTTCAAAAAGCTTGACTTTGCCATATTGTTTTCTAAGTTTTGATTTGGGATTTTGGATTTTGAGTGGCGTAATTGGTGAAATGTAATGTGGAGGCCGTTTAATCACTGATGGAGTGCATGGTTCAACTAAGCTTTGTTCATGCATGAACTGATTGTTAATTTTAGACGAAGAAGAGTTTTTGAATTTTTTAAAAACAGTAATTTTGGCTTTATTCCAAATTTTGGCAATGAGTTTATTCATTTTATTTCTTATTTTGATTTTTTATTATTTGAATTTTTACAATTCTTATATCTGATAAGCATCAAAATAAATATTTTTTCTCTTGATTGAATGATTGAAATGATATTTGAACGTTTTCAATTAAATGACACCTAAGCCAATACTATCTAATTAAAGACTTTTAATTGGGACAACCAATAAAGAATACTTGCCGAGTTATTTTTTATCTTTTAAATTTAACAAGATAGTTTTCAATTTTTTTTAACCGGTATAGATGTTTTATGTTTGGTTTATTTAAAAATTTGACATGAACATTTTATTTAGAGAAAATTTTATTTTAAGCTTTGTGTTTTAATTTCAATTTCAAACAAAAGCTGATTATTCTCAATCCAGCTCTTTGTACCTTATGTAATGAAGCTGATAGTTTACGAAGAACATAATTGAAACATTTATAAAGTTAAATTCTCAAGCTAGTCATTTTTATTATAAGAAAAACAACTTAATTAATTCATTCGAAGAGTAAACCATTATTACGTCAATGATTAATTAGAATTTTTTTTTATTTAATTTCAAATTAATCAATTTTAAATTTTTAAGATTTAATTTTAGTCTTAATTTTCATGATAAAATAAGAGCTTTTGATTTGAAACCAAACAAATTTATCAAAAAAAATGCTTTCAACATTTTTTTTGGATGTGTACTTAGCACGGGGTATATTAGACTGTATATAAAAAAGTATTATATAACAATGACGTAGCTTTTCAGCTTGAAAGTAAATCACTTTTCTTCGTTCCAAACTAATGTGTTACACCCTTTAAAAATACTAAAAAAAAAACTAGTGTGCATTGAATTTTGATTTTGCTTAAAATCATTTTATAAATGAATGGAATCGTTTATTTTCTCTTTTAATCATCCTTGACATTGAACTAATTAAATCAAAATGTTTTTCCTCGACTAGTATTGCCGTGGAAAAGCATTTTGTTTCTAACATGGTATTATAATATTATGAGAGACTGTATTCCAATCACGATATGTATAAACATTTGTGTTAGTATTTAAACTTTTTTTTCAAGTCATTTTATAATCATTTTAAAATCAAAGCGTTTGAGTTCAATTTCAAATGCTTTTTTTTTCATTATTAACCAACAGTTAGACGACATAGAACCATAATTATGTCTAATTGAGTGCTAAAGATACCTCTTTTTTACATAGAAAAAATAAAATTATACTGTAAAAGTTACGCTCATTATTATAATAATAATTAAAGCACTTATTAAATAAGGCTGGTATCTTTTTCCATATAAATATTTTATAAATAAAGCTAAAATAATTTCTGTTGACCAATTGATTGATGGCTGAATAGAAGTATTAGCTAGTATTTTATTAAAAATATGTGAAGGAGCACCATGTCAGATTATTCATTTTATATCTTCAAATCATTGAATAAGAAATTTTTAACTGGCATAGCTAGTTTTATTATTCTAAAAATTTTTCCTACGTTAAAAAAAGCCTTTTTTTGGCTTTTAGGTTTAGAAATTTCTTTTAAAATAAATTTAAAATTAGGTATTAGTGATTGAAAACTAGTGAATTTTTTTAGTAGCAACAAAAGTTTGTTTATTTGTAAAATAAACTCAAAATTAATCAGCAATCTATCATGCTTTTCCCATCTAAATCATCATGATTTTGTTCCATATTTAACAAAAAGCTTAGAAAAAACTTGAAGCATTTAGTAAAAATAATTTTCAAGCGTAATTTATTCTATCAGTAGTTTCTGGCTTGCATTCAGTGATAAGTTCAATTAATGTTTTTATTCAAGAATTTGAATTACGCTTTGATTTTGTATCAGTTATTAATCATGTTTTTTACCTTAAGTTGTTCATTATTGTTTCCATATTTAAAGAGCTATTGTCAGTGATTTTTTAGAAAAAAAATCAAAATACAAAGTCTTCTATTTAAAAAAAAAAGTCAAGATTTTTAAATATTTTTCGTTCAAATAAAAATATATTCAGACATAACTTCTTGACCATCTCATAAAATATTCTCATTTTTTTTTAATACAAGATAGTCTAAAAAATATAATAAAATCCAAATACAACAGTCAGCAATTGATCATGCTTTTCACCTCTAAATCATCATGATTATTATTCTATTTTTAATATAAAAAACGCAGTTTTTTTTGTATATTTTATTTAAATAAAATAAAATGAGACCAGCAAGCAATTTAAAGGGTGTATACCGCGATAAAATTTTGAACAAGCAAATTTTCTTTATCAACCCAACCTTTTCCACAAGCATAGACTTTGAAGCTCATTCAACAACTTCGTGACGCATTTGCACCCTCAAAATGAGCCAATGAGAAACAAAATATTAGCGACGCATCAAAAAAAAAATCGATAAAAAAATGGCTTATAATGCTAGGTCAACAATTATCGCATTAAATTATCATAACATTATTATTATTTATAATGTCTAGGTACACTGGCTTCTAGTGATAACTTAATTACGACATCGGCAAGTCTTTCTAGATGTTATGTAATTTTAAGCACTAGACTTAGAACACTAATAAAATATTATGGTAATAAATTATGATTAAGATTATTCTGAGGAATCTTTTTAAGAAATAAAAGAGAGAAAGAGAGAGAGAGAGAGAATAAAAGAGAGCTCATTTGGGAGGGGAAGTTAATAATAAGCTTAAGTTCCAAGCACTAGTATTCCATAAATAATTGGCACAAAATCTCGGCTAACTATTTATTTTTTAAAATTTAATTTAGATTTAAAATGATTGTTAAATTTCAGCTTAGCTTTGGTCTTGACGATGCCCACAGTAATTTTAACATATACAAAGATAGCGTATATGTATGCGGCTCGTCCAAAGCGCTTGGTTCATGGGACCTGCGCAAGGCTATCGAGCTTAAATCCAAGCTTGCTGACACATGCAACGAGAACTGTTCGCTCTCGTTGTCTTCATTGTCGCTCTCGTCCAATTCGTCATGCGAAATGTATTTGGAAAATTTGTAAGTTAATAATTAAACGGTCTTTTAAGGACCTAAACAATCATTTTTAAATACAGAACAAGTAATGTGCTTGAGTTCGAGGCGACAGTTGATTTGAACGAGTCCTACGAGACTCTAGCGGCCGAAGCCATTGAATACAAATACTTTATTGCACAAAAAATGTCCAATCTCAAGGACTCACGAGTATTTCTAAAGCAGATTGAATACAACCCGAGAAAGCTCGAGTTGACCAATTCTTCATTGCTGTCCTATCAATTGGCAGACAAATGGCCATTGATTGACTCTGATAATAAGCCAACCAGGATTGATCATGGATGGTTGCTAAATAATGAGAATGAAGTTCAATTTCACTTTTTCAAGTATCCTCTTCAGTTGTGGCATGTTGAGCCGAAAAATGTTTGCTATGACATTGTGCCATGGAAAGCCAATAATGGACTTTATGAGCTGAAAGACTTTTGCGCTCATAGCTCTGTAAAATATTTTTACGAAAAAACAAAAAAAAATTTTTTATTAAATTTTTATTTTATCAAAGAATTTTGATGAAAATCAAATTGTAAATGATAAAAAAACAAAGTTCAATGCATTTAACTGTGCCAATGTGTACTCATCGTACCGAATTCGCACATATGAAGATTTGTCTGATTTGGTAATTTAAAATACAAGAAAAACAAAAAATTAAAAATTAAACTAATTTTTTTTTTAAATTGTGTTTAGTTGTTTCAAATAAATGTGTACGAAATTGACGAGTCAGGCAAACCGAGTGACAAATATTTGGCCACAGGTTACTTCAAGATTAATAAATCAGTGATAGAAAGTTCCGTGATTGAAATGGACATATCAATGCTCAATTCAAATCAAATAGTTGGCAGTCTAAAGACTGAAGTTTTGCTTATAACTTCATTAAATGAAGAATCTAATTATAAAATTAGAAAAAATTATAACTATCACTTCAATAGATCTTGTATACCTATCGGACACAGAGGTATGGGCAAAACATTTGATGCTGGTACACTGCCAGGAACAGAGTTAGTCTTTGAAAAAAAAAAATTAGAAAATTTAAATGCTTTGTTGGCTATGTCGGAGACTAGTTAAACATTGCATTTTAAAAATATTAAAAAAAAATTTCAAAAATTTATTTCTAAAAATTTTCATTTTAAGATATGTGGAAAACACAATTGATTCATTCAGAGAGGCCTACAATCGTGGAGCTCAAATGGTCGAGTTTGATGTAGTATTGACCAAAGACAACATTCCAATAGTGTACCATGATTTTATGTTTTGCATTGATCGTTTGGCTGAGACAAGCTCGAGCAAGTATTTGAGCATCGGCGTAAACCAGCTTACATATGATGAAGTCAAGCAAAGTCGAGTTTTTTCTCAAAAAATTCTAAAAAACACTGACCTATCAGATGAATTGCAAAACTTTTTCACCAGCAAGTTCATGTTTCCGACACTCAAAGAAATGTGCACTCAATTGGACTCCAAACTGGGATTTAATGTAGAAATTAAATATCCATTGGACCTTGAAGATGGTTCTCATGAAATAAGCAATCACCTAAAGTGGCTAAATCGCAATCAATATGTTGACCGCATTCTAAAAGAATTATACGAATGTTGCCAAGATGAACAACGATGTGTCATTATAAGCACTTTTGATCCTAACTTGTGTTCAATGTAAATAATTTTTTTCATTTAGAAATTATAAGATTTTAATTTAATTTTTCCAAAAGTATCAGAATGAAACAGAACAAATTTCCAGTGCTATTTTTGACCAACGGCGTGACCAACAAATGGGTGCCGTACAAAGATGCACGCTGTAAAAATACTCAGCGATCGTTCAGCTTTGCTCGAGCTGAATCATTGCACGGAATAGTTGCACATGCCGAAGAACTAACCAAAGACTTGCACATAATTAACTTGCTGTTTTCGCATACGGCCAAGGCAGCCAATTTTCTAGCTTATTCGTGGGGAGATGAACTTAACGATTTGGACAAGCGACAACAACTCACTCAGCTTGGCATCAACGGAATTATTTATGACAGAATTAATGAATCTTTTTAAGGATTTTTTTTTGTTTAGGGTCAAATAGTGTTTTTACTTAAGGAAAAAATTCAAATGTGTATCTATTATGTCTGGCATTATTTAGGCATTCAACTGAATATTTAAATAAAATTGATTCTATTTAAATGTGTGAATAGACTTTATCTATTGCTGGACTATTTAAATAATGCTATTTATTCAGAATCGGCTTTCTAATTATAGTTATTCACTTCTGAATCAATTTTTTTAAAATATTTTTTATTTTTTTTTAATTCCTATTTTATTCACCACATATTTTACTTTCTTTTCAAATTAACATGTATCATAAGATAACCAATTTTTTGATTGTTTATCATCCCTAAAAAATAATCAATTTATATTTGTTTGGTTCATAATGTTTAAAATGAAATATAAAAAAAAATTATTTAATAAATTTTATGACAAAATATTTAAAAAATTAATACAACGAAATAATAGGGAAATTTTTCGATCTATTGATTTCGGTTAGATATTTAAACGCGCATTTTTTTTAGATAAAATTTAAAACTCGTCCAAAAAATTCTGTACTTAAACGATTTTGGGAGATTATTCAACATGAAAGCTAACTTAGCTAAATAAGAAAATTAATGAAGCATTCTTATTAACTGATATTCTTATTTTGAATCATAAGAATATGCCTAAATTATGGATGGGTAGGTATTGTTATCTTTATTCTCCTGATTTAATTCTAAATCTTTGCAATTAAAGTGGCTTATTCAATTTCTCTAGAAGGAATGGTGAAAGCAAATTTATCTGAAAGGATTCGAATTTAAGAATTAAATAATAAAAAAATTTCATCGAGTAAAATTCAAAATTACATTCAGTGTGAATTTTTTTCATAGTCAAAAGTACAGTGAATTGAAGTTTTTATATCATGGAACTTGAAGACATTTATTTTACTTGGTCTATTTCTGGTTACAACTAATTATAACAGTCTAAACATGATTTGAATAGATTAAATGAAAAAAAATAATTTCAGAGAAGAAAATTAAAGTTGAAAAAAAAGAAATGAAATTTCTAAAAAGAAGAAATTGCCGAGTGAAAAAAAAAAACTTAGAAAATAGAAAATAATATTTAACTAAAATAGCTGATTAATAATAAAATTATAAAACGTTATAAAATATAAATAAAAAACTTTGCTAAAATATCGCATTTTTTTTTAATTTTTTAAAATATTATAATATTAGACAAAATTGTAAAAATTACTTGTTCAAAATTTAAAAAATTTGATGTAAATTTATCAAAATTTTATTATTTAAAAATAAATAATTAATTGTTTATTTATTTTTAAAAAAAATCTCATTTTAAATAATAAAAATTTTTATTCCTCAAAAGTCTAAGGGTTTTTTCGGCCCTTTATGTTATTTTTCTAATTTGTTTTATTACATAAAAATTAGCAATAATAAATTAAAATCAAAAAAAATTTTTAGACAATATTGTAAAAATTGATATTTCAATTATTTTTATATTCAAAAAATTATTTTAATAATTTGAAGGAATTAGGAATGTTTGCTTTTCATCTAAAAAAAAAGGATATTCGTTTATTATTTCTTAAAAAATTAAAGTTTATAACCGATTATTAATAATCATCTACAATAATTATTTAAAAAAAATAAGTTTTTGAATATTTTTATTTAAAACATTTAATGCATACTTTTATGTAAATTGAACCATTATTAACCAAAATACCTCTACGATATTTTACCTTATTTAACGTGAAATATGGTAATCTAAAAAACGGTATTTATCGTAAAATAGCGATAATTATCGTTATTTCCCATAATTATTGTAAGATTGAGTGATTGAAGTAGATTTGTTCTCTTGTCAAAAATTCGAAAAAAAATTTTTTCATTAAAATTGTTTTTTTTTTCTACTAATTTTGGAATTTTTTATCGTAGCACCACTGGATAAAAAAATTGATGATGAACTTTTTTTACCAAAATGACCTAAATTTCGGTAAATTTTTGTAAAAAAAACTGAAAAATGGTAAAAAATCAATATCAAAATAAAAATGGATCGTAATTTTATAAAGACCATATTCTAAAAATGAATGAAATTTTAATCTGTTAAATTTTTTTTAATAAAATAAAAATAAAGACATAGATTTTTGTTTCAACAGCTAATTGACCTGGTTAATACATTTTTTCTTAATTTAAAATTGCATGAGAAAATCACTAACTGAAGCTTATTCAAAGTTTTAGCCAACTATGATGTATTTACACCATTAAATATTATGACTTTAACAATCATATTGAGGATTTTTTATTTTTTTAAAAATCTTAAATAATAAATGAATAAATAAAATATTTTAAAATCAAAGGTATAAAAAAAGATTTAAACAAAAATACGTAAATAATGACTGTTTGTGCTTAATTTAGAATACAAATGACCATTTTACATATAGAATATATAAAAAAATCTAAATAACTTTAAATAAAAACAAATCTAGACAAAACAAAACTAATTGTTGTTTAAGGTTAATTACGAATTTTCTGTTAAATGATTAAAATAACTTTATTAAAGATTCTATTTTTGTTATCTATTTTAAAAATAAATTTTTTAATTAATTCTATAAATAATTAAAACTTAATATATAAAAATGTTCCATAGGCAACTAAGATATTCAAGATTTATCTAATTAAAATGCAATTCTTATTAAGCTTTATTATTTTATATTTTTCGACAAAAATTTCTAAGGTTCAAGCAGGTATGCTTTAGTTGTATTAATTTTTGAAAAGTATCAACAAAATTTTTTAATTCTAATTTTGAGTTGTATGCTATCGCGCTGAGCGAATGAGAGCACTATCATGCCAAAATTCTGTATTTCAATTATGTGAAACTTATGGCATACAAAGAGCTTGTGATTACCAGTTGCACCGGCCAACTTCATGGAGACGTGGAATAAGCGTTCAAGAAGCATGCAAGACAAATAGACCGCCAGCACAATATACTGCAATAGGAACATTTTTGCGAGAAAGTGAACAATATCCTTTTTCGCATCGCTATCCTCAATTTAAACCTCATACAGCTTTATTCTTAGCTTGTGGGGCTTGGAATTCCATTATAGTTTTAGACCAGCACACTGATAACCGAACATTCTCTGTTTGGGGAACCAATGTTTTGATGGATAGAGGTAATGACGTAAATGAATATAATGCAAGAATATATTATACAATTGAGGAGGGTCAACGTTTCTAATTAAATAAATTAAATGATTATTTTAATTTTTTTATTTTATTTTTTTAAAATAAAACTCGAATAAAATTAAAGGAAAACTTTTTTTAAATATTTAAAAAAGCTTTTTTTCTGCTAATAGTCAGTGACAAAGTCTTCTTCGGTGTTAAAAATATTATTAAAGGTCCGAAGAACTTTATGTGGATTAATAGTTGCTATTTTTATGTCTCTGGTCTACTTCATATGTGACACATGCTCTACAGCAATGGATTTCGACAATTAACAGTAATGAATTTTAAATAAAATAAACAATTTTGAATGAAAAATTGACATAAAAAATCGATTTATTGGATAATATTAAAAATTTGCTTAGTTTTAAAGTTTGCTTTCTAAATATTGCAATGCTAGCTTTAAATTTTTTAAAAAAACATCATGCAAAAAATATAAAAATGGTAAGAGTTCAAAAATTATGAATTTTGGAGATGTTTTTCTATAAACTATTTAAAATCAAAATTAATCACTTAAAGTAATAAAGTGTATAATCTAAACACAGACTGTTCACCAAATATGGTCTGATCTAAAAATTACTAAAATTTTTTATTTTTTTTTATAATAAATAATTAAAAAATCACGTTTTGGAATCATAATAATTTATTTTAAATTTATTTCTAATTAAATAAGCTCATAGTTGGTTTAATTTAATGTGAAAAACAAGGTCTTTAGACTTTGGAACCAGACTTTTCAATCAATGAATAATTTTTGAGGAAAAAAAATTTCGATTTATGTCATTTTTGAAAATTAACTATTATTTTCCATTTTTTTTTGTTTACTTGGATGGTCTAAATTTAGACCGAGCAAAAATAACCAATCATTCTATAAATAAAAATAAGCTAAATTTTCAATTCCCTATAACAACATCATTTTCAGAATTTATTTACTATCACAATTTTATTAATTATTATAATATATAAATTCTAGAGAATTCTGATAAATTTTATCAAATTTATGAGCAATATTTCTTTATTTTTCATAAAAATAGATATTTTTTTAATTTTGGCTAAATAATGTCATCAACAATCGCATTAATTAGCTCGGCCGTATTCGACACTCTTCTTTATCCACTGAATTTGGTCTCAAATGGAACCGAATCGGTTTCAAACATTTACGAGACGATTTATTCAATGCAATTGGTAATTCTGCGCCAGAACATTGCCTACATATCCATTTGTCTTTATTTGCTGTGGTATATTAAAGCCTATTTATCGGTAAGAAGTCGTTTTTATTTATTTTTGGTATCATTTTGACTTTTGCTCATTTAGAAAACGGATGTCATTGCCAAAGAGGGCTCTCTTATGCATAAAATGTTGGACAAATTCACTTCTGTTCATACAGGCTATAGACCAACTATTTGGTGCTTTCCGGCAGCACTAAATACAATATTTTTTGCTTTTATTCAGCGATGTATTAAACAAGATTATGTTAGAGAAATCTTGAAAGCAGACGACGGTGGTTTAGTGGCTATCGACTGGGTTAACTTAAATGCACCGAAAAAAGTGATTCTAATCGTTTTTCCGGGTCTAACTGGATGTTCTAAGGATAATTATGTTACGCATTTAGTGGACAAAGCAGTAAAAGAGGGATGCACTGCAGTGGTTATGAACTATCGAGGAATCGAGGTCGAACTTACAACACCAAGAACCTATTGTGCCACAGATACCAGTGATTTGCATATGGTAGTCAACCATGTTCACGAGAAATTCAAAGAACACAAAATATTTGCAGTCGGTGTTAGTTTGGGTGGCATTAAACTAGGCGGCTATTTGGCAAAACAATATGAAGATTCTCTGATTTCTTTTGCTTTGATTGTTTCAGCACCAATGAACACTATTTACTCATGTGAAGAATTGGAAAAAACCCACAACTTTTTTATGTTTAATCGACATTTGAGCCGATCCTTGAGCAGATATTTTTCAAAGTACATTTTTTTAATTCAATTTGTACTGAAAAAATTTTTAAGAAATTGTTTTAAGATACCAGCATTTATTTGAAGCTGATCAGCGCTATGATTGTGCTGCAATAGCAAGAGTAAGACTATAATAAAATAAAAATTAAATATCTTCATTTTAATTAAAAAAATAATTTTAACAGTGTAGTTCATTGAAAGAATTTGACATTAAATTTGTTTGTAAACAATTCGGCTATGCCTCTTGGCTAGACTATTATAAAGATGCATGTTTGGACGCCAAAATTCAGAACATTAAAGTTCCGACTATTTTTTTGAACGCTGGAGATGACATGTTCAGTCCGGCAAGAGCATTTCCCGTTGAAAAAATAAAGCAAAATCCCTACACAGCCATGGTTTGGACCAAATATGGTGGTCACATTTCATTTTGTGAGGGAATCATGCCCACCGGTTGCAACTATGTTTGTCGATTATTAAAAGAATACTTACATTACGTTTTAAATGAAAGCAGTGAAATTGAAAAATTAATTGAACTCGAAAAAAACAATTTAAAAATCTCGAGCAGTTTGAGCGACCTGAGTGAAGATAAAGAGGAAAAAGAATTAAAATTCACATTGGAATAAAAATTTAAGAAAAATACTGAATTTTTTTTTAATTAAAAAAGAGTCAGAATAATTTTTGTTTTGTGTATCCTTAAAAATTAAAAATTTTTTAATTTTTGTTCAATAAATATTTTTAATAGAATTTCATTAATTTTAATTTATTTACGGTAAATTGTCTTGTATTTATTTTTAGAACATAATCCTAATTATAAATCACGTTTATTCAGCATAAACTATTCATTTTTTCACTATCAATTAAACTATATAATCTCTTGTGTAAAAGAAATTAAATTTTAGGAACTGGTTAAATTATTATATTCAGAAACTAAACGTACTTATATCAAGAAAAGTCTTTTCAAATATTGATTTTTGTTTATCCAAATTTTTTAATTAAATTTTAGTTTTAAATTTTAGCTTAAAAATTTAATTTTTCGGATCAAAATGACAAAAAAAAAACAAAAATTAAAACATAAATTGATTTAAAAAGATCAAATGATTCAAATTTCAATATTAAATAAATCGTGAAAATTTAGAAGAGAGAAAGTCTTATTTATTGAATTAAAAAATAGTTTTTTTTTCAGGTTTACATCCATAAATGTTTATCAAAAATTAAGAGAATAATTTTGCAGTTCTAAAAATTATACATAGGGCTGGTACACCGATTCTGATATCAAGACCGGTTTTAGAGCTGATTTTCAAAAACTTAAAATATTGAATTTATAAAAATTATAAAAGAAAAATAAATTTTTGATAAAAAATAAATAGTTAATTTTTTTTGTTTTAAAAGAAATAATATTTTGAGACACTCCTTTTTTTTTTTAAAAATATCAGACATGAAAATCCAGAAAATTTTTCCAAAACTTTGTCTTTGAAAGGATTAATTTATTGTCTACTAAATTTCTTGTATTATCTTTATAAAAAAAAAACTAATAACGCTGAGTCCAAGTCACTTTTTAAAAGACTGCTTTTTTTAAAATTTACTTTATAAAAATTTTTATTCAATATCTAAATTCATCTAAATTCGAGAATGTACCTGGTTTTGATGTGATTAAATGGTGGTCTGACAGGAACTTAAAATACTTAAATAGCTGAAGGCTATTTATGTATAATGCCGTCAAGTGTTCCTTCTGAAAAGACATTTTATTCGGCTGCTCAGACAATAACAAAGGATAGAACTTCATTAAATTCTAATAATGTAAGAAATCTGATGTGTTTAAACTCTTGTACAAATAATTTATAAATTTCATGTTTGATTTTTTTTTATTACTTAACAATAAAATAAAAAAATATTAAAAATAAATTTATTCATAAATTTAAAAAAATTTATTTTTCTTGATGTCTCACAGTCAATAAATCAAAATTTATTAATTTTAAGAATTTATTTTCAAAACCGGACCCAATTTATAACCGGTTTTTTAGACCAATTCGAATTCTTAAAACCGGTTTCATTGAACCGGTCTACCAGCCCTTATTTCAATACATTTTCCATTTTCAGCAATTATACATTTTCCTAGACTATTTTGATACACCAATTAATTTTATAAATTTTTGTTTGCATTAAGAACTATTTTAAAATAGAGTTTAATATTTGATTTAATTTAATTTAATTTTAAGTTTCTAAATTTTTTTAAATTCTAAAATTATTTATTGCTAATGTTTATAATATTATTAAGATGTTAGATTTTAAGGATGTCGAAATTAGATTCAAATTATGCCTAATTTTTTAATAATTTATATCTAATATCATTTTCATAAAATAATGGTGTGATTTTTTTAAATTAGTAACGTTAATTTGAAAATTGGATAGCATCTTCTTAAAAATATTAGGTTTAACATTCAATAAATTTAATTCAAGATAATTAATCTTAAATCAAGTCTTTCAACTTGAAAAATCATGAACAAAAGTGTAGATTCATCTAATTCATTTAATAAATTTCAAATTAAATCAAATGAAAAAGAAATTATTAAAACAATAATTAAAGAAAAATATCCATCGAAATTTGTCATTGTCTATTCAATTTTTTCAATAATGATTGGAACTGCTATGATAGCACTTGAAATAATTAGTATTACGAACAATGGTATTTTTGCAATAGGAAGTGGTATATGGGGAGGTCTAGTATGTATTATTCTTGGAATATCGGCCTTAAGTGTTGTGAAATGGAAAAATTACTGTTCACTATTGTTCGCTTTTATTGTTCATACTGCATCTATCTCCATTCTAATCACTGGCTTAATAATGATAAATTTAATGGGCATTGGATTCTATTATTCAGGTACAGCTTTCACAAAGTCTAATAAAAAAATGATACCAATAAACTTTGTTTTAATTATTTTTGGAACAATTTCTATGATTTTCCCAATTACGATTCTCAGTTTTATTTGTAAAATGGGAATTTTCAGACGAAGACGTCGCGGATAAAGTGTGTTTCCATTATTTAACATATTGGATAAAAGTTTTAATTTATACAATCAATTTCTGCTTGAAAGCTTTTTTTTATTTTATTTATTTTATTCGAAAATCAGACAAAAACTTTTTTATCAAAAGTGATAAATAACAATAAAAATCAAGTTTAAAATCAATCTAAACCAACAAATAATAAATAAAATTTGGTGATAAAACTTTGTATTAGCTTATCATTGAAAAAAAATGGGATTAAAATAATAAATAGCTGTTTTCCTTTCTTTACTTTTTGTCCTTTATGGTATTTTTAAATTCATAGACCCTTTTACTATTACTCCTTATAATTTGTGGTTAAATCAATTTTTATTTCAAAAAAATAACGGATCCGGGGTGCAGCCATGGTTTAGGGATTAGGATTTGTTGTAGATTAGATTAGTGAAAATATAATAAATAATTGATCTTTTAATTAATTAAAATCATAAATTTAATTACCATAAGGTACAAAAAGTATTTAATTATTAAAAAAATTTAATTGTCTATACCTCGTGTAAAAGAAACGGCAATTAAATGCCGAAATCCAATTTTTCTCTGATTGTATTTTCTCTTAATAATTTTATTGATATATTCTAAGCCATTATTTGCTTTTGGACCATCGATGTAGCCTTAAGAATAGATAAGAAATAAGAAACTGAATGAGTGATACAGTATAAACTCATTACCCATTCAGTTTTGGAATACTCAAGAGTGTTTACTGTCAATTTTCGGACATATCCAAGAATTGTGCATCTAAAAAAAACTAACCCTTTAAAAGGTCTTTCAGACTCAATTACTCATAGATAAAATTAAAATATTTTTTAAAATTATATCTGAAAGAGCATAAAATTTTATACACCCTGGTATATAGTTTTGTTTGAAAACCATATTTTTATTATTGAAAAAAAGTAAAAAAGAATAATTTTTTCAGTTTAATCGTATGTACTCCCACCAGTTACTTAATAAACCACTTTTTTTTAAACAAAACTAGACAAAATTCTGAACAAATCTATGGTTCTACTTTTTTTAATTTATTTTTTTTATTTTATTTAAATAAAGAATCAAAATCATGTGAATTTATTTAAATTTTGAATATTTTAATTATATACAGGGTTTCAAAGGACGTCTAAGTCAAAAATTAGAAATTCAGAAAGCACTTTGTTTTGAATTTCTAACCCTGGAACCTTAATTAACTTTTTTTAAAAGATTTTTTTATTGAGAATGATCATTTTAATTTAATCATTAACTTCAATTTGGCCTAATAAAAGTGTCAGCTTGTGAAAATTACGAGCTTAAAAAAATCCTGACCAAATAGAAAGTCAAATAATTACTTGCTTAAAATTGCTTTTATATCGAACTATTTATTTGATTCTAATTGAATTGTTTGAGTTTCTGTTTTAATTGGAATATCAGTTTTATTCGAAGAATTTGAATTATATCAGAAATTATTAATAAAAATTTTTATTAAAAGTTTATTTTCTAAACTTTAATTGACTAATATTTATGTTTATTGGCTTCTTCTCAAGTTTTATATTGAAAATGTTTTTCGATATAAAACTTGAGAAGATTTTTCATATCAATAATGCCCGAAATATTTTCCTCATTTTTGTCCATTTTAATCAAGTTTTTGTAAACAAATATCCCGTAGTCTCTTATATTTCTGAAAATACTACAAATGTCTCGTAACAAGTGCTTTAATGTAATCTGATAGTAACAAAAACTCATGAAATCAGCATGAAATTTTTCATTTAATGTATATAAGTAGTTTGCTTTTTTGAAAATTATCAATTGTAAGATGTTTAAGAAATTTAAAAAGTTCATTCAAAATTCTTTATTTAAATCAAACAATTCTCATTCAAACATTCGATTTCTACCAGAAAATATGAGTAAAAGATGTCATAAAATCAAAGTAAAAATGATCAGAGAAGACGAATGCGCATGTCCTTATGATAATTGCTTTGAGTGTATTAAGCGCTTAGACCAATGTGGTGAAGCATTTTTCGATCTAAGTCAGATAGAAAATCAAGATTATCAAGGTGCAATTTACAAATGCTGCATTTCATATAATTCAACTTGTTTTTATGAGCTATCTGCCCATTATATGGAAAAATTCATAGTAGAAAACACTTTAGAAAATCAAATTGAAAATTATTACATGGCTAAAAATATTCAAACTGGTCAGATAGGGTACATACCCAAATATTGCTTGATCAAAGAAATTCAATTCTTTTCTGATTTGATTGAATTGAAAAAAAATATTTATTTATAAAACACATTTTTATTATTATTTATTTCAATGAACGCCTTTAAGGAGATGTTGAAAAAAATTTTTTTGTGAAAAAAATAAATTTCTTTTAATTATTTGTAAATTTTTCTAATTTTTTATTTTATTTCTTAATAAACAAAAATAATACATTTATTAATAAATTTTTTAATTTTTTTAAAAAAGATTAACAGAATGAAAAATCAATTTAAATACTATTTAAATTTGCAGTATATTTTTTTAATTTATTTTATTTTTGTCAATTTTGATTTTAATTAAAAGAATAATTAAAATTCTTTTTTTAACTTTTAAATTGTGGTTCGTCTAATGTTTTTTTTTGAGACTGAAAAAAATATTTAAAACTTGGGTATAGCTGAAAAATGTCCAAAAAGTTGAAATAATTTGGCAAAAAAAAATGAATTTTTTTTATTTTTCAATATTTACTTTGATAAATGTGTCTTTAAAAAAAATTTACTATATTAGAGCATAATTAGAGTTAAGCAATTAAATTTATTAGAAAAAAAAAGCAAAAAATTTGTAAAAACAATCAATGAGGCAGTGTTTAGGCCTAAACGAAAAAAAACAGAATTGAAGATTGAACAATAGAGAAAAATTTGCCTGTTTTCTGAGACTAATCCGAACATTTCACTAAAACGGTTATTGCAAAAATTCCTTGTAAATAATATATAATTAAGCAATCTTATATTAAAATTCTTTAAAAATATTTAAATATTTAAAAAATTTCGTCACTTTTAATATTTTGGATAGGTTTGTTTAATAGCTAATTTATTTAATAATAAAATTATAAACTTTCAATTTCTTTTACTCTTTTAATCGAAAAATTGTCCAAAACTCAAAATTAGCGATTAAAATTTTTTCATAAAATTTAATCCGTAGTTGTTTTTTTTAGGTCCTGAGCGGCTTTCCGGATAAAAGAGCTTCGTCTGTATATGTTTTATGATAATATGATCCAGTATTTTTTGTTAATAAATATTCCTTTTTTTACTTTTTTTTAAAAAATTTTTTAAATTTTACCAAAATTATAGTAAATTTTTTTTTAAAGACATATTTGTCATAATAAATATTGAAAAATTAAAAAAATCATTTTTTTGAAAAAATTAAAAATTATATAAATTTTTTGGACAATTATTTACGTAAAATGTTTTGGAAAATCTGGTAAATTTCCGTTTTTTGTAAATTACTTTTGTAAATTTACATTATTTTACCTAAAATTTGGTAAATTCACTATTTTCTACGTAAATTACTAAATCCGGAACACCACTGCATGAAAAAGCTTGCATTATTAAAAATTATTTTTCTATTTGAGACTAAATATTTGAAGCATAGCACTTTTTTCATGTTATTTTAAAATTAGACACATTTTTTAATTCAAACATAAAAAATGAAGGTATTGTGAATTTCTAGAACAAAAAGAACAAAAATTCTCTCTTTATTGATAAATAAAAATTTAAAAAAATAAAATAATTTAAAAAAAATACTGCAACTTTGTACAACAAAGTTTATTGCATCTATTTTGCCTAAAATAAAAACTTTATTTTCTTTTTTTTTGGTAAGCCAAATCAATAATCAATATAAATCTTAATGATGCTTTATTTTTTGTCTTTTATTTACAGAAGAAAAATTATTTTAGGTAAAAAAGATGCAACAAACTTTGTTGCACAAAGTTGCATTATTTTTTTTTAATTATTTTAATTTTTTAAATTTTTGTTTATCAATAAAGGGAGAATTTTTGTTCTTATTGTTCTAGAAACTCACAATACCAAAAATGAAACTATTTCATTAGAAAAAATTTACTGTTTACTGTCTGTTTTACTGTTTATTTATTTAATTAATTTTATTTTATTTTATTTAAATTTACTAGTTTTTACTGTAAAAAAAAGTAGAAATTTAAAAAAAAACAGCAATTATCCAAAATCATCAGCTTATCAACTGATGCACAAAGATAAGCAAAAATTAGACTAATCGCGTCGCTTAGAATTTCGACTTTACTTTATGACCATAAGCTCACATCTTGTCATAATCCGTCAAAGTCAGTGTTCTTGACACGAATTTATTGCTATAAATTATGATAAGAACTTTAGAACGTTCGTTTTACGGAATAAAGTGTAAAGCACCACTGTATTTGAGTTTCAAACGTTTTATTGATTAAAAATTATTGATTTGAGAATTAAATCTAATTGTACAATAATTGTTATTAAAATATAAAGTAAGAATTGTCAGACATATCGTAAATTGTTACAAAAATATAAATTATAAATTATAAACTAGTTATATGATTATACATGATAGATATTTATTTATTATTTTTATAGTTTTTAAATTTTTTATAACACTAATTTTAGAAGAATTATCTTGTCTTTATTTTGATTTCAAATATAATTCAATTAAGAAAAAATTTCTAAACAACTAAGTTGTTCATTAATTTTTTTGTTATTTTTTATTTAAAATAAAATTAAAAAAATGTAATGAAAGATGTGTTTAGTTTCATTTTAAATTTTAACTCCATGATGTGAAATTTTGCATATTGCAGTCAATAAGAACAATAAGAAAAAATTACTCTTCCTAAGACTAGTTGTTAATAACTTGAAAATAGCATAAATTCCTCATTATTTTCATAAAATTAGCACGAAAACATCGTGGCAAACACAAATCTATCATTTTAATTTGAAATAATTGCAACATATATCAAAAATATTTCAATATATTTATTCTTTTAAATAAAGAAATATATTTTAAAAAAATTTAATACTTCATTCTATTAGCAAATACGGCTACGCTGCACATTTTAAAGCTTTTAAGACTAAAAAGTCAGATAAAGTTTGACAATTATTCAAAACTATTCATTCATTCCTCAACAATTTTAAGTAAAAAAAATATGACTGACGGAGTTAAAAAAATTTGTGAAGTAAAAATTAATTAAGGCAACAAAAATCGAAAATGGATTTACTTTCTTATTTAGCTAAAACCAAGACCAGATTTTATTGAGCATAGACTCAAAATTTGGGATGAATTGATGCAAAAGTACAAAAACGATTTGGAATCAAAGCCAGTTGTTCCGATTAAGGTAACTTTGCCAGATGGTAGAATAATGGATGGTGAATCATGGCGAACTACCCCGTTAAATATTGCCGAAAAAATAAGCAAAGGTTTAGCCGAACATACTGTGATAGCTAAAGTAAATGATGAATTGTGGGATCTGGACCGTCCACTAGAGGCAGACTGTAATTTAAAACTTCTAAAATTTGAAGATGAAGAAGGCAAGTACGTTTTTTGGCATTCAACTGCTCATTTAATGGGCGAAGCCATGGAACTAGCCTACGGTGGATGCTTGTGCTATGGACCACCGATTGAAAATGGATTTTACTACGACATGTATTTAGACAATAAACAAGTTTCGAGCAATGACTTTGAGGAACTTGAGAAAATAATGAAAAAAGGCGCTAACGAAAAACAAGCTTTTGAAAGACTTGAAATTAGTAAAGAAGATCTTTTGAGACTTTTTGGGGTAAAAAAAATTAAACATGGATACAAATAATTTATTTTTAAACAAAAAAAATTAATTTTTTTCTAGTATAATCAATTTAAAGTGAGAATATTAAACGAAAAAGTAAATACGCCTACTACGACTGTTTACCGATGTGGTCCATTGATTGACTTGTGTCGAGGTCCGCATGTGAGACACACTGGCAAAATTAAAGCATTTAAATTGACCAAAAATTCGTCTTCATACTGGGAAGGCGATTCAAATCGCGAAAGCTTACAGCGCATCTATGGTATCTCATTTCCGGACTCAAAACAACTAAAAGAATGGCAACATTTTCAAGAAGAAGCGGCCAAGAGAAATCATCGTAAAATTGGTGTCGAACAAGAATTGTTTTTTTTTCACGAATTAAGCCCGGGTAGTTGTTTTTTCTATCCAAAAGGTGCCATTATTTACAATAAACTTATTGATTTGATCCGTAGTGAATACCGAAAGCGAGGTTTTCAAGAAGTAATCTCGCCAAATGTTTATAACTACAAGTTATGGGTTACTTCGGGTCATTGGCAACATTATGCTGAAAATATGTTTCAATTCGAAGCTGAAAAAGAAAAATTTGCCCTCAAACCGATGAACTGTCCCGGTCATTGTCTCATATTCGGGTCTCGTAACCGATCATGGCGCGAGCTTCCACTTCGGATGGCAGATTTTGGTGTACTTCATCGCAATGAGTTATCAGGCACTTTGACTGGCTTGACTAGAGTGAGACGCTTTCAACAAGACGATGCTCACATATTTTGTATGCAATCTCAAATAAAAAGCGAAATTACCAGTTGTTTAGAATTCTTGAAGCATATTTATGGAATATTTGGTTTCACATTTGATTTAAGATTGAGTACTAGGCCTGAAAAGTATCTTGGCGAAATAGAAACTTGGAATAAAGCTGAGAAGCAGTTGGAAGAGGCTTTGAATGAATTTGGCCAAAAATGGACCATAAATCCAGGTGATGGTGCCTTTTATGGACCAAAAATAGACATTACCATCCAGGACGCGCTCAGACGTTCACATCAATGTGCCACCATTCAACTTGACTTTCAGCTACCCGAGCGATTTAATCTTCACTTTGACGCAGCTGATGAACAAGGCACCAAAGAAAGACCAGTTATTATTCACAGAGCTATTTTGGGTTCAGTTGAGAGAATGATTGCTATTTTGACCGAAAGTTTTGGTGGCAAGTGGCCTTTTTGGTTGTCGCCTAGACAATCTATTGTATTGACCATAAGCGATAAATTTGATGAATATGCCAGAAAAGTGAAGGATGAGATATATGCAGCTGGATTTGAATGTGACTACAATGCCGACTCAGGAACTACATTGAACAAAAAAGTCAGAAATGCTCAATTAGATAATTATAATTTTATTTTAGTTATTGGAGAACAAGAAAAATTAGCTAATACTGTCAATGTAAGAACTAGAGATAATAAGGTTCATGGTGCAGTGTCGGTGCAAGAGGCAATTAGGCGATTTAAAGTTTTATCTGAGTCAAGAACTAATCATGCTGAAGAAGAGTTTGGAAGTAGTGGTTCTAGCGAGGTGTCATCTACTAGTGATGTCAAAGCGAACAAACCAGTTGAGCCACTTGACCAATCTAAATATTGCTAAAATATTTATTCAGTTTATTTTAGTTAAAAGTTTTTGGGTTTTAAACATTTGACTTATATTAAAAAAATTATTATTAGTTTTCTTTTATGTTTTTAATTTGAATAAAACAAAAATGTTAAAAAATATTATCTATTCAAAAAACTTGATATTCATATTTAAGAGAAAAAGATCTTAAATACTTATATTTATCGTATATTTAGAACGATTATTTTAGATTTTGCTGAATTTATCTTAGTCTCCTAAGAACTTTAGTTGATGCATGTCGATCATGACACTGATCCGTTCACATTTTTTTTTAAGATAAAAGAGTGAATTTTGTTATTGTAAATTTCAAAAACAAAAAGAACAAAAATTCTTACTTTTTGATAAATTAAAATTAACTAAAATAATTTTTAAAAAAATTCTGCAACTAAATGCAACAAACTTTGCTGCATTATTTTCTTTTTTTTTAGATAAACCAAATTAATAATCAATTTAAATCTTATTTTTTGTCTTTAATTTAAATCAGAAAAATAATTTTAAAAAATAAAAAAGGTGCAAAATGTATATAACAATAAATCGTGATTTATCAAAAAAGGAAGAATTTTTGTTTTTTTTTATTTTTGAAATTCACAATACCGTGAAATTTTTGTGTTGAAAAATTTTCTTTTTTCAAAATTTAAATAATGACTTTCATCAATAATATCTGAAAAATTAAATCGTCTTTTTAATAAGGAAAATTAAAAAATTCTTCTTCCCTGTTATAATTTTTGTACATTTAATTCATTCTCTTGCTTAAAACCAAAGGTTTTATTCAAGAATAAAAATTAAGATATTTTTTTTTATTTTTGTTAACTTCTTAAAAGCAAATAATTTTTTAGTTTTAAGCTTTAATATCGCTATTAAATTTAAAAGCATTGTGAATTTTGTAACAATAAACAAAAACTAACATTTTTCAACATAATGTTACAAACTTTATTACCTGAAAAAAGCACAATTTAAATCTTATTGATGTTTTATTTTTTGTCTTTTTCACTACTTAAGAAATATTATTTTAGAAAAAAAACGGTGCAACAAATTTTTATAGCACTAAGTTGCAGTATTAAAGTACCTTTGATTATAAAAAAAAATATTTTTTGGAATAATGGTTCAGTAAAATCTCGAAAGGGTTAAATGTAATGATAGACTAGTTCACTCCAGAGTTGTTTAAAAGTCGCAAAAAAAAGTCAAAGTCATTGAAAAAAAGTCCGGACTTGAACTTTTAAAAAAAAAAAAACTTGAGACTTGTGACTTTTAAACAACTCTGGTTCACTCGATTAGCCAGGGTTGTTTGTAAGGTTTAATGTATTTGCAATTGTAAGTTAGTAGACCAGTAAGTCAAATTTATTAAAAGACATAACAAAGAGGTCAAAAATTTTAGTTGTCAATTTAATCTATAAAAAATTAAAATTTAATCTGATGAAATAATTGAAATAATAATTGATGAAATGTATTTAAAATCCTCATTTAAAAGTTTTTCGCCTAACCTAAAATGACATCTATCAAAGTTTTAGCTAATATGGTAGAAAAGGTTTAAAAAATAAATTACCAATTATTGTTTTTTGCTGAAATTATTATTAATTTATCTATCGATGACATAATTTATTTGATTGTTCTATTTTAAACTCATTTATTTAGCAATTAAGTTTTCATATCTAAAAAAAAAACAATTAATATTCTTTACCTTGTAATAGTGTATTGGAAATGTAATGATTAATAGATATAGGTAAATTTTTTTTTAAATTTATTATAATTTAGTTAGAATTCTATGGATGAAACACTTTTTAAATAAAAATAAAATTCGTTCAATCTAAAAAATAAGGAGACTGAGTAAAAAAATTGCAATAAATCAAAATTTAAAATTACTTAGAACATTAGTATTTTGATTTAATTAAAAAAAATTATTTAGAGCCAGAAAAAAATTAGCATTAAAAATTCATCGACCTCCCTGTATAAAAAATAAATTTACTAAAATGTAAGTTTTTTCTCTAAAGCAAATTTTTTATTTAATTATTTTAAATTTTAATTAAAAAACAAAAATCAAAATTTTCTAAACGGGAAAATTATTTTCCCAACATAAAAAAATCTTGCTTAAATAAGTTACTCTCATTTTTGGCTTTGCAATTTTAAAATCATTCTTAGTTTTTGATACACGCAGACTTAGATGCAAAAATCATTCTCATATATTATTCAGTAAATTTAAAGACTAGAAATTTTACTTAAAATACAGCTTGCTTTCCACATTTTCCCAATTTAATTTGGCCAACGTTTTTTTTTTTATTTCTAGAAAAGATGAATTTATTTTTTTTTACAAGTCTAATAATTTTTATTTCAACGGTAAATGCACACTTGCATGCAAATGAAGAAAATTCGGAATGGAGAATTAATCTTAGAGCCGAATTGGAATCCAAAATTCAAAGCTTTTTTACAAATTTTTCCAAACATTATCAAAAAATCTCTTATGATCAATTAAAACCGTTCATAGACTCAATCGGCTGGGATATTCAGAAAACAGTTAAAAATCAAATAATAGAACATAATCATGACCATGATCATGCGGATAGTCATGATCATGATGAACACGACCACAGTCATCAAGAAACTCCAAATATTAACCTAGATTGTCTCAGGACAAAACTTGATGAAATGCTTAATTTTGTCAAATCAAAAGATGAAAACAAAGCATTCGTTGACCCAGGCCGCTTTCTTAACAGCGGCCCCTATTTTGCTCACGGACTCACTTATTGTTTTTCAAAAAAAAATACTCATGAAGTTAATTATACAAGTAAAAGAATATTTTATTAAACAGCGATATTTTAATAGAATTAAATTTAGACTTTGTTTCGGCTTTTGTGTCAGCAATAGTGATAACCATAATTGGCATTTTGTGTTATTTGGTAGTACCGTCCATTGAATCCGAAAAATTCAAATATTTTTTCCAATTTTTAGTAGCATTAGCAGTCGGAACCCTCTCTGGAGATAGCTTATTGCATTTAATTCCACATGCATTCATCGATCATGAACCAGGCCAAACAGAACACATTCATGATGGTATCGATGTTTTCAAAGGACTTGCCGCGGTTGGTGGAATTTATTTATTCTTTTTAATTGAAAAAGTAATGATGATCCGAAGAGCTAGAAAAGAAAAAAAAGTAAAAAAAAAAATTCTTTAAATTATATTAGTTAATTTTTATTATTATTTACTAGCATAGAGAATTAGAAATGACACATGATGATAATATGAATGTGGAAATATCAGCTGAAAGAACTGAACCAGATCAGTCTTATTATATGCTTCATGCAAATAAAGATTTGAAATATATTGCTCAATATTTACCAAACAATCCATGTAATGTTGACATTGAACACCACGATTCTGATATTGAAGTAAAGCACTTTCACAAGCACGGTCAAAACGTTGATGTGTGTAACATGGCAACAGAATTATCTCATGGATCAAATTGCAGTAGTGAAGCCGAGAGTAAATTAATTCCTCCTTCGGCAAAAAATTCCAATTGTTTATGTAAGCCTGACGTTGCCTTTTCTTTAAAAAAATCTCATGGCCATGGACACTCACACAAACATCATATATACAAGTCACAGAGAGAAAAGGCTCATCATGACCATCATAAAAAACACGAAAAAGAACTCACTGATATCAAATTAATTGCATGGATGGTTCTAATGGG
>VANL01000237.1:0-48160 GCA_006352455.1 Brachionus sp. 'Tiscar'
TTAAGTCTCTGTTTACACCACTTATATCTTTTTTGTCTATCTTTTATGGTTAAAAGAGGTTTTCTGACCGCTGTATGAGACTCTAAACTTTTTTCTTTGAGAAATCTCATTACAGTAAACTTACTTATCCTAACCCCTTGAGTCTTAGAATTAAATGACATCGTAGAAAACGACGAAAACTACTTTACATCATGCTTATTACTTATTTTATTTATTTATTTGTTTTCTGTACCGAGCTATAGATCCTTCAGATTTAAAAAAAATAAAAAAAATGAATAAAATAAAAATGAAAGTTAAATAAGATAAAATAAATTTAAAAAAAAAGTAAAAGTATAATTAAAATAAAATACAATAGATTAAAATAGAGTAATATTAAAATTAGCTATATTGAAATAAAGCGTTATAATATAGACTCGTCTATCCGATCTCCTTGTTAATTTGACATATTGGATCAGCTATCTATGGAGAAGTCTACAAAAACAGACGGCTCCTGTCTGTCGACTTATTTGTGAATTCAGACATAATTTTGAGTGAAGAGATATTAATTATCCAACGCCCTTGTGTAGCTTTTATCTTACTATAGGCGAACATTTTTTTAGCAAATTTTAAAATAAATTTAAAACAAATTTGACTTCCACTTATTCAAAATATTTGATAAAACCCTTAACAAAACTTATTTTGGCTAAGTTTTAATTTTTTCCTATGTTGATTTTTTGTAATTGTTTATCCTTTTGCTGAAGGAGTCACAACTCAATCAACTTTTTACAATAAAAAAAAAAATAAAAAAACATATACTGTGTAATTACTATCTAGCTATTTCTTCTTTTTTCCTGAACAATCAAAAATTTAAAAATATGAATAATGTAACCCTCAATTTTATTTTATTTTTATTATACTATTACTTTTTTTTCTCTATTTTTATTTTATCTTATTTAACTCTATTTTATTTTAAGTTTTTTTTTTATTAATCTGAAGGAGCTCAAGCTCGGTATAGAAAACAAATAGATAAATAAATAATAAAACGCAAAAGGTTAAAAGTCAGTTTAAAAATCCAGTGATATAGACAAATATGTTGCTATACCATATAATCATACACTTTTAAAAAGCGAATGCTGTCGATTATTTTGACCACTGCGAAATCATACATTAGTTTATCACCAGTCATAAACTAATATTTTTTGTTCCAGGTTATAACATAGATTCGCCATGTAGCCAATACATGTACAATTAATATTACTACATCCAAGAACCAGAATTCAAATATAAAAAGATATTCAATAAATAATATTTGAGAATTTAAAAAATTGTTAATTTTAATTTTCTAAAATTTGTATCAAGAGGCTGAAAAGAGGGGCTAAGCTGCTTGGAATTACCTTGGTACTTTTTAAAGATAAAAATATCCAAGATCTTGATCAAGGATTCATTAATTAAAAAAGTTTATTTTAGTTTTATGAAAATTAACTTTTTTGAATTTACCCTAATCTAATTTTAACGTATTTTTTTAACGAAAAGTATAATTTTGAATAGATTAGATAAAAGTTTTTGTTTGCTAGTATCCAGTAGTAAAACTTCATTTATTTAGATACACTTTTTTAATTTTAGCTTTTTCCTGAATGAATTGAATTTTAATCATCAATTATTTATATCTAGTAAAATAATTGAATCAGTATATTTACATTTTTATTATTTATAAAGGAGATTTATTTTAGAGCGAGTTATTTGAAGCGGGCCATGTTTTTAAGAAAAATAAATAAAATAAATATTTTCTGGCCTGTATTATAATGTTAATATTTAAGGAATTATTTTAAGAATTAAATATATAAAACACAAACTTTCATTTAAAAGTAAAATATTATAATACAATTTTCAATTGTCGATTAATAGAAGACTTTTGTTAAAATATTTTTTTATAATTTAAGCTTAAAGCTAATTTGAAATTTTTAAATAATTTAAGGTTCTCATTAGATATATATTATCAATTGAATTTTTTTTTAAAACGACAATTTTGATTGATATCGATATAAAAATATTGATTAAAAATAGCTATGTCAGTTCGATAAATAGAACAATAAAACTTATGAAGATAAATGGAAAGATAAGTTAAAATTTAGCAAATCTTTATCTAAATTTTTTTCTAAAGGTGTGCATAATAATCATATTGATCTCTTTATAGTTCTTCAGGTCAAATAAGCTAACAATAATTTAAGAGATTGGTTTAATATATGCTTAAGTTCTCATACGAATTTTTTTAATACTCATACAAAAAAATTTACATTAGAGAAATCAAAATTTTCAATTTTTGGGAAAGAATAATTTTTTATAGTCGCCTATCCGTTTTAAATCTATTGTGTTTTGAATTTGAATCATAGATTTTTAAAAACCATTTTTTTAGCAAATTTTAAAATAAATTTAAAACAAATTTAACTTTTTCTTAATTTAAAGAATATTTTTTTCCTAATTTAATTTATTTATTTAAGGGCTTAAAAATTCATTGTTAATTTCATCCAATTATTTTAAAGATACAAATCACGTTTTTTGGTATTATTTATTTAAATTCGTTTGAATAAAATTTTAAATTTAAAAGGTAAATTTATAATGAAGCATTGATTATAAATTTAAAAATTCTTTTCATTTACTCGAATTCTTTTTTTTTTGCATAAAACGCACGTTTCATGCTCATTCATAATTTAGAAAAAACAGATAAAAAAATTCGTGAGTTTAGATTATATTTTAATATTTTTTAGAAAATTTAAGGTTAAGAATGAACGAGTCTGTATCAATATTTTTTAATTTAATGATTTTAAGAAACAAATAAACGACATGTGGTTACTTATCGAAAAATTAATAGTTTTCTTATCAATTTTTAATAGTTTTTTTTTAAATAAGAAATTTTTAAACGAAAATTAAATTTTAACTTTGGTTTAGATTAGGACAAGATGATTCTTTGTTTAAGAAAAAAAAAGTTTTTTGGAACATCTTACGTGAGTTCACTAAAACATTTAAAAGAAATATTATATTTTGAATAAATTAAAACAAATATCTATTTTAAAATAATAACATTATATTTAAGAATATAGAAATTTGCTACGTGTTCAGTTTTAACTTAATTGAACTTTATTTAAAACCTTTTTAAATGAATTAGTTTTTTGAAGAAAGGAGAAAATTCAGACAAAAAAATAGTTGATTTCATTCCAAAATAAAGCTTTAGAGGATTCATTATAGTAATTAACTTATTTTAGTTAAAAATTTCACAATCAATTTAAAATAAGAAAATTTAAGTTAAGAGTATTAGTTTAATTATTTGATTTTTATTTATCCTATTATTCACATACAGCATAAATTACGATTTGAAGAAATTTATTAGAATTGAGACTAAAAATAAAGAAAACATAGTGTTAATTTTTAATTCAGTTGATCTCTTTAAATTTCAACTCACTCTTTTCAACATCTATTAATTAGCATCATCTTAAGTTTTATTCTTAGTATTTTCTCTAGGACTTTAAATGAAAATTAGTTTGTTTTCTGTTTAGCAGATCAAGTATACAAATAAAAAATCAAGAGAGTGATTTTCAAGACACAAAAAGTTGTGAGAGGAGAATCTAGGAGAGACAAAATAAGTGTGTATGCTTAAATTAATATAAAAAGTCTAAAATTTTTAAATCGCAATTTAGAATATAATTTTTTTTATTTGGCCCTAATAATTTTTATTTTATACTTAAAACAACTTAAAAACTTAAGTTCTATTCATCAATAATATTATATATAATAATTAATTAGATATGGCAAGTTTTACTATCGATATAGAATTATTTCTAATTTTCACTAGTATTTTCAGACTTAATTGTTTTTAGAATTATTTTACAAGTTTATGTCTCCATCACCAATTGGAACTTTAACTCTAACAGCATCGGGTCTTGATGACTGCCTTTCGAATAAATATAAAATGAATATTTTATCAAATCAAGAAAATAATGTGAATACATTTAATTTGAATTCATCAGATTTGTCATTTGATACAGATTCGCCAGAAATCTCCCAATCTCCATCCAATTACTCTTCACAGTCATCATTAACTTGTTCCCCTAAAAAGATTTCAAGTGTAACTAAAAGTATTGATATAAAAAATACAAGCAATGGTTGCATTAAGAATACGTTTGAAAACACAATACAAACACCAACATCAAATGACATGCTTTTTGAATCATTGAACAGTGCATCATTTTCACTTTCATTTGATAAAATATCGAACAGTAGTTTTATGGATTATTTCAATCTACCTGAATCCTATTCTGTATCACCTTCAATCAACTACAATTTATCTATTAATAATGCTAGTGAATTAAAGGAAAACGAATCAGGAAATTGCTGTTTATATTCTATTTCAAATAATAATGATGTAAAAATGAGGAAAAAAAAAATATCTTTTTCATCAAATAATTGCTTATTTCCAAATTTTGATGATTTTGATTTAAATTTTGATCAATGTGATACAAAAAATGCGTCAGAAAACGTTAAAATTTTGGAACAACATGATGATGATAAGTTAAAAGCAGAAAAACTTTTGGAATTAAGTGATTTAAGTGTCGATGATTCCGATGAAATAAATCAAATTGATAATCATGATACACTTATTGCTATTAGAGAAATGGCTATTTTAGAGAGACGTTCTAAACAACGAAAGCATAAGAATTCCACTTCTTCAGTTTCGTCAGCTTCTATGTCATCCAGGATTAAGAAATTTGCTATTGATCTTCAGAATACTACCAGCAACGTAACTTTAGATAATCAAAACTTCAAACCAGTTCCAATTTATACAAGCAATAGTAATAACACCAATGCTCCAAAGAATAGTTTTAAGATAGAATATCTTCTTAACAGCCTTCCTGACCATGATGGTTTATTTGCAAATGACTTGGATATTGACAGATTCAATATTGATGTTGACGATACCGATCTAAGTCAAATTTTAGAATTAGAAGGCTGGGAACAAATGTTAGATGAGGATTGCATTTCGCGTTTAACGACAGATTTTAGCAATCAAAATTTTTTGACCAAACGATCTATTGATGAAACAAATAGAAATTCTGATAATTCAGAGAAACATAATGATCAGAGTAATTTTCAAGCTAGAAATCAAGCAGTCAATGAAATTAAGATTGACTCATTTGAAACAAATGAAGTCCTAAAAAGTTCAGAAGCAACCTCAAATAACTCTATTAATTGTGACCAAGTTGACTCTAATTCAAATTTTAAAATGTTATCATCAAATTCAATTCCAGCTTACTTAAAATTACCTACACGACCAGTTTTAAATTCCACTACATCAATTTCAAGGATACAAAATATGTCTAATACAACCAAAAAATCACAACCAGTGGTTGTTGTCTTATCTTCAGCATCATCTTCTAAAGTAGGTAATAAATCATCGTCGTTAACAGCAGCAGCAGGAGTATCTCTTAATGAGACAAAATCTTCAAACCAATCAAAACAAATTAATATTGAAAATAAAACAAGCAAAATCCAAATTTTGAATTCAATAAAGAACAATAATTCATTAAATCAATCTTTGACAATTACAAATAATCAAATAAAAAGATTGAATTTATCTGAAAATTTCAATGAATCATCAATAAAAAATGAAGAGAAAATCTTTTTTTCTAAACAAACTCAAGAGAACGGTGAAACTTTAGATAAAACCGATTTAAAAAAAACAAACGTTAAAAATGTTTTAAACAATAATACTGATACTGAATCAAAAATGCATTGTGGAAACGTTGCCAAATTAGACGGAGATGCTTCAACGTCTATGCCATCTTCTCTAATAGATCCAATTATCGAAGTCATTGATTGTATTAATCCCGATCAAATTTTTCCTACTCGTATAGCAAATAAAAAAGATAATTCAAGTGGAATTGATTCAGTAAAAAGTTGGACCAAAACTAGTACCTATTTAGAGAATAATCTAAAAACAGAACATTTTGACGAAGAAGATGATGAAGAAATAGATGTTGTTTCAATAAATCAAAATAATAATAACAATTGTTTGAATTTTAATAATAATAATAGTGACTTGAAAACCAAAAATAATACCGAATTAAGAAGCAATAATTTTATTAAAAACAAAGAAACTACTCTAGATCATCACAACTATTTTAATCAGCCATCAACATTAGCTGTTCAATCCAACAACATCACAGGAAATAGAAAAACACAAATGAATTTTCAAAATAAAACTGGCTCTCAACCTTCATTATTAGCCAAATGTTTAAAATCAACAAATTCTAATAGTAAGAAATTAATAATCCATATTTTATTCTTTAATTTTCTTTTTCAATTTTTTTAGATGATATATTCACAAAACAAGATTTTTCAAATAAATATAGTAAAAATTTTACAATCTTAGGTGAAAAAAAGCAAATTTTAAGCAGTTTAAGTAAAACAACAAATTTTAATGAATCTAACAGCAGTTTCAAAGTATCGGATGGTCCAGGTGACTTTAAAAATTCGCTTGTAAATAATTCAAATACTCCAATTTCATCAATATCCAAATCATTATCTTCTCCAGTATTAAAAAAATCAGCGAATTTATTATTCAATACAGTAAACCTAGATCAATCAAGAAAAAATTCGATTTTTAGTTCATCTAACAACTTTTTACCAAATACATCCCCTAATATCACAGAAAATAATCCTTCTGCAAGAAACTTATCTCAAAAGAGCTTGACAAACCCAATTAGAATATTGACGACTTCAATAAATAACTCAAATTCTGCTATTCGTCAGATTAATCAAACAACTACTCTTTGTAGTAACCAAAATATTTTAGCGAATAGCTCAATAAATAAAGGAAAGTTATCTAATATAATCCACATACCAACTCAATCGATTTCGAATAATAATAATTTATTTAATAATTCGGTTGGAAATTTAAGTAATACTTTTACAAAAAATTGTAAAAATTCAAATAAGTCTGAAACGAAAATATTCACCACAACTTTAATTGCAAAGCATCAAAATGTTAATAAAATTACTAACTCTACAAGTTTCAAAAGAATTAGTTCAAATTTTAAAAATTTTTCTGTAAAAAATGAAAATAATAATGAAAATATGTCAATTTTAGAAGTCAAATCTAATGATGCTAATTTGGAAACTAGAATAATTGATGATCAAACTAACAATCTTTTGTTTGAAAAATGTGAAATATCAAGTAATTTTGATTTAAAATTATTTTTAATGCATCTAATTAAATTTCAATTTTCATTTAATTAGCCGACTATGATTTTGACATAAATCAAACGAAAAATATTGAAGGAGATAATGTTAATGATAATGAAAGTAATGAAATAACTGATGAAAGCGATGAAGATGATGATGAAGACGATGACGAAGAAAGTTGTAACATTGTTTCTTCATTGCATAATAACTCTAATTTATCTCCATTGTCTTTGACAAGCAATGGATACAGCAATGCTTCATCTGGTTGTTCGACACCAATCAAAGCCAGAGTAAATAAGAATAAAAATAATAATAAGCTTATTAGTGAACTTTCAGATAAACGATTTGATAAGATTCCGTTAAGCGAAAAATTAAGGTATAAGAAAAAAAGAAAAACTAAGCAGCTATGTTCTATGACTGGTTTACCTTCGAATTCTATCAAAAGAAACAGTCGTCTAAATTTACTTGGATATTCTAGTGAAAATCCAGCCGAAAAAAGAGCTTTTCATATCTTAAGCGAACGACAACGACGCAACGACTTAAAAAAACTTTTTGAAACACTAAGAACAAATATACCAAACTTATGTGATAAACAGAAAGCATCGAAGCTAACGATTCTCAAAGCAGCTGTAGATCATTTAATGGAAGTTTCAAATAAAAAGGAAAAGTTAAGCGTCATCTTTGATAAAGAAAAGCAAAAGAATACCATTCTAATGCAAAATTTAAAAAATCTTCAACAGTCTCTAAATGTATCAAATGGGCATTCTATACCGAATAGCAACTGTTATTCTCATACAAAACCAGGTTCAACTATTGCAACTTTATTTGTGCATTGAAATTGATTTTATGGTTTGATAAAATAATCAAGTGCTAGCGAAAATTAGCTAACATTATTTTAACTGAAATGAGTTTATTCTATTGAAGTTTACTTTTAAATCTAAAGTTATTTTAAAAATGAATTAATTTAAGATGTTTTAAAATATACTTAAAAATATTTTAGCAAAATGATTAATTTTTTGACTTTTTTAAAAAACAATTATCAAATATGAAATTTAAATTTAATTGAAGAAATTTTCTTTTTGTGTTAACTGAAAAATTAATAACACTGTGTGTAAGAAAAATATAATTATTTTATTTTTTTCCTTTTTATTTATTATAATATATGCCTTTTGGCTCATGTAAATTTGAAAGATAAAATATTTTGAAAATTTAAAAAATCAAATTGAGAAAAGTATAAATTTTTTATTTATTTGTTTATAAATAAACCTTTTTGTTATGAATTTATTTTCCCAACAATTCTAATTTTTCATTAGAAAAAAGGTTTTGCTTCATATTAAATTTTTTATAAATTTTCAAAAATAAGTTAAATTTGACCACTGAAATATTTTATCTATGTTTGAAATAAAATTTAAAATAACAAAGCTTTTTTACTTTTCATATTTTTATTAAATGTAAACTTTGAATCAATAAGATTTCTTTATTTTTTTTTTAAATTCTTACTGAATAAATAAGTATTTTCTTCTGGGTAATTTATATTTGCAGACTTGATCCTGCAATAATTTTCAGTAAATGATTTGGATGAATTTAAGTTTTCTAGGTTTTTTAAATAATAATAATTATTTATGTTTACAAGACTTTTTGTTAGACTCTTTCTTTCGAATTGATTTAATGGTACAACGCTTTCAGATTTTTTAGTATAAAATATCGTTTTCGGATCAAAAGTTTCGTTTGTTCGATTTGAAATATTAATTTTCGTTTTTTGGGAACTATGGCAAGTTAAATGTGATTTTTTTCCAAGTATTTTTAAATTTGGGTGCTTTTTGTCTTCTAAGACTTTTAAATAATCAATTTTATCATTTTTAAAGCTTTTGAAAATATCCTTTGTTCTTCTTACTTCGTAAAGATTCTTTCGAACAATTTCGTTTACTTCCAAATTTTTATAATCTGAGCAACTTTGCATTTGCTTGCTATTTTCTTCCATTTCATTTAAATCTAAATCGTCAGTCATTTCACTTGTAGGTTTGCAAAAATCAATTTCTTGTGATAAATTGTTTTCGTTTGATAAATTCGAGCTATAATCGTTTATTTCAAGTTGATTTAAATTGTTTTCCATTTCGAGATTAATCCTTTTTTTCAAAATTGTTTCGTAAATTTTTTTTTCACTGTGCTTTTTATTCATACTACTTAAATATCGATTTATCAAAAAATTTCGTGTATTTTGAGTAGAGCGATCAGTGTGAATATCAATCAAATCAACGATATCATACAGTTCATTATCATAGGCCATTTGTCTACTAGAATACGAAAAATATGATACTGAATTAGTTTTTTCGTTGAATTCCTTAAAAAAATCAAAATTTCAAAAATTTCAAAAATATTTAAAAAAAAACCATATAATTGGCTTCATAATTCAAGTCAATTCCTTTCAAAATCAAATATTCTGCAATTTTTTCATTTTTAAATCTAATAGCATGCATTAGGAGGTTTTCTGAAAACTTTTTGAAATGGATTAAAAACCAAATATGAAATAAGCAAAATTACCCATGTCACATTAATATTAACAGTTGGAATGCTCAGAAAATCATCCAGTCCTTCCACATCATCATTTTTAACTAAGCTGAATAAAGTCTAAATAGTTTTATTTATTTTATCTTTTAAAAATATTCATAATTAAAATTCAAACTTTTATTGTATAATTGTTAATTTCATTTTGAAAGATTTGTCCATTTTTCAATCGAAATTCACTCATATTTTCGATTCCGAAATCTTTAAATCCATTATTGCTTGCATTTTTCTTTTCTATTCTTTCGATTATTTGATTAATTTTTTTGTGTTTAATATCAAATTTTGAGAAATAACTATTATTTTGAAAATTTTTTTCCTGATAATTACTCGATTTCATTTCATTTAAGCAAAAAATATTTCAAATGTCAGAAAAATAAATGCTTTTTACATGAAAAATTTATTATTAAAATTAAATGAAACTTTAAAAGGTTTCAAAAAATTTATCTAATAAATTAAAGGTTTGATTATTTTACTTATTTAAGTGTTTATCATAATTAATACAGTTTTATTAGCCTAGCCACAATTTTTGATTAAATTTTCTTCAAATCTTATTCACAAATAATTTAAAAAAAAATTACTCAGTTATGATTTATTCCATAAATTATAAAATCTTAATGAGTGTTTTTTTTTAAAGAAACATTAATGAATTTTCTCAAAGCTTCGTTTATAAAATAAAAATATTTTAATTAAAATATTTGAAAATATTTTTTATAACCAAAGTATTAAATACCTAGACAAATTTTGAATCACTTCTAAAACTGAAGCAAAATCAAATTTAAGTTAAATTTTTGTTCAAAATTTATAATTCATAAAAAATTCCAAATTTTTTTCAAAATATTCTGCTTTGTGGCAAAAATTTTTTGAAACTACTTTTATAAATTCCTTAGAAATTTTCATTCAACAACTTTTGATACAATGGAAAAATTTATACTTGCCACAAAGGTATCATTAATCTGACTTCTTACTAGAATGAAAAAGATCAAAATATTTTATGCTTTATTTTATTCTTTAAGATTAAATTGGGATATCTAAACAACAAAATGAAAATAATCTCCCAAAATCTGAATTCAGACAAGTTTGTCAAGTACTTAAGTCTTGTACTTTTAATTTTACAAACATCCAGTTTGGTACTTGTTATGAGATATTCGAGAACGGCAACTTTATCGAACGATAATGGGAAACAAAGTCAACGTTATTTATCATCAACAGCAGTTGTTTGCGCGGAAATAATGAAATTGGTCACTTGTATAGTGATTATATGGTTTCAGTCAGGTAAAGTGCTACAAAATTAAAAATAGGAAATAAAATTTAAAATTTTTTGATGAAAATAATTAATTTTGTATTTAATAATAAAATTAGAAAGAAAGATTAGGCTTATTATTTTTTAGTATAATTCGAGGTTTAGCAATAATGATAAAAAAATATCAGTTTGAAAATTATTACTTTAAAAATAGTAAGTATCAAGTCAAGTTGAGAGGATTTTTCTTTAAATCTTCGATTTTTAACAATTGTGTTTGTTTCAATATTGATCATTTCATAAAATTTTTAAAAAGTGCCTTTTTTAAATAATTTAAATTTTTTTTTAAGGTTTTTCATTCAGATTAACAAAAAATAATTTAGTTGAAGAAATAATTCAAAAACCAGTTGAAACGCTGAAACTCTTAATACCAGCTGCTTTATATACTCTACAAAATAATCTATTATATATCGCCTTGTCAAATTTAGATGCAGCTACATATCAAGTTACCTATCAATTAAAAATATTAACTACTGCATTATTTAGTGTTATAATGCTTGGTAAAAAATTAGACTCGTTAAAATGGATTTCATTAGTAATTTTGATGGCTGGTGTTTCATTAGTTCAAGTATTTTTCACTCAACTTATTCTTTATGTATTTTAAACATTTTTTAATAAGTGGCCAAGCGATACCAGCTCGAAAAAAAACATAGATAAAAATTTCAATGAAAAGTTTATAGGACTATTAGCTGTTTTATTTGCTTGTTTCAGCAGTGGTTTTGCAGGAGTTTATTTTGAAAAATTGCTAAAAGGATCATCGACAGGAGTTTGGATGAGGAATATTCAATTAGGTTTTTTTTAAAGCAAACTTACCAAATATTTCTCAAAATTAAGTCTTATTTCAAAATTAAGGATTTTTCGGAACAATTATTGGTTATATTAGTGTATATATATATGACTATAAAGCAGTGATGGAAAATGGATTTTTTCAGGGCTACAATTCAATTGTTTGGTCAGTTATAGGATTACAAGTAGTTTTATTATATATAATTTTGATTTTTAATAAGCAAATTATAACATTAGGCACTTGGTGGACTCGTAATTGCTGCTGTTATTAAATACGCTGATAATATTTTAAAAGGATTTGCTACCTCATTATCTATTATTCTTTCATCAATCTTTTCATATTTTATTTTAAAAGATTTCGTTCCAACCGGGTAATAATCTTAATATCGATTCTTTTATTAAAGTTAATTATTTTTTTTTGATAGAATGTTTCTTTTTGGCTCTGCTTTTGTAATACTGGCCACTTTCATGTATGGTTTGGAACGATCTCAATTTATAAAAGTCAAAGAAAATCAAACAGTATAGTTACAAATTATTAATTAGCCATTTTTATTACCAATTTGCATTTTTTAAGAAAAAAAAAAAAACACAAATGGAATTCTAAAAAGAAAATAAAATTTTATTCACTATGTATTCAGAGTCAAATAAATTAAATTACACGTCTTTTAATTAGAAAAATTAAGATTTCGAAATAGATCTGGCTTTAAATTATTTGCAAACGCTATAATTACATTTAAGTCTTCTTCAGACGATAAATCGATTATTTGAAATAATTTTTTTGTTGAAATTTTAATTGTTTTGATTGTTTTATGCGATGTTTCTAATCTAATTTTTTAAAATTTAAAATTTAAATATTTTAGCAATTTAAAAATTACAATTTCGAATTGATGTATTCTATCAAACTTAACGCCATTAAATTCAAATCTAGTAGTTTTTTTTTGATGAAAGACTGCTTTATTCCAAATTCAGTATCAAACAATTCAAGTTCTTGAAGCAATTTTTCAATTAATCTAGGATGATTTTCGTTGGTTGAGTAAGAAATCCAAAAAAGATATTTATTTGCAGGGTACAAAACATTTAGTTGTGATAAACTCATTTTATTATATAAAATTTTAATCTTTTCTCTTATAAACTGTTCTCTTTAAGAAAAAATATAAATAATAGCAGTTTTGAATTTTTTAATTACTTAATTTGAATAAATTCTTTACTAGTACAGGTTCTACAAACAGTTTTGTTACTTATGTCAATAATGGTTGTAGGATGATTGCGCTTAAACAAAAAGTCAGCCTCCAAAATTGAGTTAAATTTTTCTGGATATTCCTTGTGATTATTTAAATAAAATTAGATTTAAATAAATATCAAAATATTTACTGTAACAAGTCCCTGTAATAATATATATGGGCTTAACATTCCAATTTCCTGTATTGCATAGCAACATAATCTAGTTTTTTCTTTTGGCATAAAAATTACCAATGTGTTAATCATCTTTATTTTTTAAAAAACATTTAGAAATAAATTTAGGTATTTTAACTATGACTAGTATGAATTTTATTTATTTCCTTTCTATCTCCTTTACTTTCTTATAATTTTAGTCAAATTTGGCAATATGAATGAGGAAAAGAAATAAAAAAAGAAAAGAATTTTACATTTTAGCTTTCATTATTTTTAAATCCTTCTAAAATATCATCTGATTTTTTAAATCATTAATTTTTAACAAAAGAATTAATTTATGAATTTAAAATATTTTTAAACTAAAATTCGTAAATAAAATAATTACTTTGTTAACTAAAGCCGATGTTTTACCAACTATTATTGTATTATAATTTGTGATTAAGTGAGAAGTTACTGATTTTAAAACAAATTCATTTGTAATTAAAGAATTTGCTGTAGATGTTAAATAAGCTTCATTGAAAAATGTTTCATCAATCTAAAATTAAAAATGTTTTCATTCAATGCAATCAATGCTTTTAAAAAATTGATACTGGTATCAAATTTTGATTTTCTTTATCAACGTTGAAAGAAATTTTTGATTTAAATATCCCATTTCGATTCAAATTTTGAATCATTTCACCAAACTGTTTGATACTGGTAGTGAGATATTCAATTGCTGACGATACTTTTCCTATCTAAATTATAAGTTGGTTAATTTTTTAAATAAAAAATTCATTTCCTCTTTTAAGAGTAAATAAATATTGAATATTTTGGTCTCTGATCGACTAAAAAAATAAATACTAAAAGCGAGTTATATTATATATTGTCTAAGGTTAATTTTTACAATAGTTTTTTAAAACTTTTAGTAATTTTCCTTTAAACTTTTTATAGCCTATTTTACTTACTTTTGGTCTAATATGAGCGTATACTTTAAATTCCAGGATGGTGTTCTCAAAAAAATTTAAAAAAACATTCGTGTTTAACAGAGTTTGGTTAAAAAATGAATCTTTTTTATCCAAAGGAAATACCAGCGATAAGCAGTTGTTCATTGTTTGAAAGTTTTCCGAAATCGAACCTATCTTGCTACAATTTTTGTTACTTAGATTATCTTTCATTAATTTTAAATCAATATTTTTCATGACATTACACGATGAACCAAAATCATTTATATCGGCCGTCTGCGCATCAAAAAAAATTGAAAATATTGCGCAATTAACTTCATTAATGAAGTATATTCTATATTTTATTTGTCCCATCAACTTATCTTGATAAAGTTCACCATTCAAAGTATGAATGGCAATATATTTTAATAAATAGTCACTCAAGTGCGAATTTCCTGGTAAAGTATAAGTGCAAGACGCATCATATTTCCAAATATGAATTATCTTAGGTCCGACTATATTATCAAAAATTGATAATAAAAATGTAACATCGCAAAATTGTTTTTCTTCAGAATCAATTATAATATCAGTCGTAATTGCATCAAATTTGGACGAATTATTAATTGAAATTGCAAGTTCTTTTTTTTCTTCCATCTTGTCATCGGTTTTAAAAAATAATAGAATTTAAATTGACATCTTTAACAATTAATGATTTTGAAAAAAAATTTGAAAAATTAATTTAAAAAAGTTTTTTTAACTTTTATTAATTTAAAATTTTTTTGAGATTATATTTTTTTTTAAATAAATAAGTTCATATGACTATTATACATCTTGCTTAATTTTTTAAAATTAATTTTCTTAACAAAAGTACAAATTCGAGAATAATTTATAGCATTAAAATATGATTTGATAAATATTATATTTGATATTTATTTTGATAATGGTTTTAAATTTTTAACAAATAAATAAAAAAAATATTATTCAAGTTCAAATTTTTGTTTTTTTTCTCTATGCTGTAAAGAAATCGAATGAAAATTACTTTTTTGTATCACTAATGGAAAATCTTTTCCCGATAAATTTATATTAAAATTAAATAAATCCATCCCTTTAAAATTTGATAAGTTACTAATTTGAACATCAGAATTAATCGGTTCAAAGTTTGAAACTTTTCCAACAAAATATATCAATACATAGCCTGTCATAAAAGCATCAATGCCAGCATTGTGATTTTTTTGTCGTTTTTCGGATTCGTAATAATTTTCGTTTTCTTGTTTCGGAATTAATTCAAATTTTTCAATAGATTTTTTTTTTTTTATTTTTTCTTTTTTGGTATAAAAATAAAATATGCTTTTTATATTATGATTTTTATGACATTGCTGGTTGAGAAGTTTTGAACAATGACCATGCAAATAGTATTGATTACAAATTGTATTTTCGTTTAATTCAGAGTTTTCACATGGCCGAAAATCAGCTAGATGGATGTTTCGGTCAAACTGAATACTGAAGAAATCTTTTCTTTTTATGTTTTTCATTTGCGAATTTTCATATAACCTTTAGGCAAAATTTTAATTTTTTTAATTATTTTGAAATTATAAAAGGCCTGTTAGAACAGTTACATAAAATCGGTTTGATAGAGGTTTAGGAAAGAACCAGTTCTATTTTCAAAATATCAAAAACGGTATCAAAAACTTTCAAATTTATAATTAAGCAAACTTTTGTATATTTAAGGGGTTAAGAGCAAAGTAATGACTGAAACTAAAAATTATTTGTCAATCAAGTTGAATTTTTTTTCAACCTAGTTAATAGAATAATGTAAGAGTAACTTTCAATTTATTTTATCTTATAAATGTGATTTATCAAATCTATTTTTTTCGAATATGAATATGAATGTCTTAAATAATTTAAATAAAAACTCAAATTAGAGTATGAAAGTAGCATACCAGTATTTTGCTTGTGTGTTACATTAAAAGATTAAAGCAAACTTTTTTAAACGAAAAATTACTCAAAACCTATTATTTTAAAATAAAAAATACTCTATCAATTTAATTGACTTTAAAATATGTCATCACCGTAAAAAACCGTCATTTTCTCATAGCTAATTATTTACTTGTCAATCCTTATAAAGTTTATACTTGGACCTTTAGAATTGAACAAGATATAAATAAATAATTTTTTATGTATTTTAATATCCATTTCAGCACAGCCTAAGAAAAACATACTATCATTTCAAACCTGTTTTGAATGAAAACGGTTTCAAATTTAAAACTGGTTCAGATACTAGGCTTAAATATAATAAAGATATTTTAAATTAAAAACTTTTATAATTAGTATTTGGAAGACTATTTAATTTAAATAAATTTAAAAGAGACTTATTACATATTAATGACTTTTATCAGTCAAAAATATTACCCTAAATGTATTGAAACAAGATTTTTGTGCTTATCTATATAAACTTACGATTTATAATATAAATATTCCAAATGAGAGCTATTATATTTGCCATAAATTTCTGAAATAAATTTAGTATCGTAAATTCCGCTTTGGAATATTTCACGTACATCAGCTAAAAATTTCATCAGATTGTCAGGAGCATTAGCATAAAAATTTTGGTACAGAAATATGATGTCTATCAATCCATTATGAAGTATAATTGGTTTTTTAGAACTAGATATGTAAATAAAAAGCTCTCTTGGATATTGTGGAAGAAAATGATTATTATTTCTATCATTTCCTCTGTAGTATTTGATTCCTTTTGAAAAATTAAGCCTTATATCATGATTATTGGAAATAAGAAATTTAATAGATTCCGGATCAACCATAAAGTGATCTGAGCATAAAAGATTTAAATTATATGATTTATTTTCCACAAAAACTCGGTCATCAGACTTTCTAGAGATTTTGAAACATGATATTCCAAATGAAAAGACACCATATTCCGAAGCTGTCTTTTTAATAATTTTGTAGCGTTCATCAATTGATCTAAAATTTTTTTGATAATTATTATGCACTTTAAAAAATATAAATTAATTATTTTTAAAAATCATACGGATGATTCAACTTTTCTCTATTCCCAATACCAGTCATTTCCTTTTATTAAATATATAATAATAAAATACAATTTTAAATGCAAATTTCTTACTAAATCCAATGCAATAAATGTACAATTTTTTATTGACTCTTTTAAGAGATACCATTCATCTTGAATATTAGTATTATCTAGTTCAGTCAAGGGAATTTGCTCAATAGTAACCTCCTTAATTGGAGATTGATTCATATTTTAATTTTAAAATCTAATAATAAATCTAAACCTTTTCATTACCTGAAACAATAAAGAGACGGTTTTAGTCGTCATTTTGATTTAGTCTTTTATTCTAAATTTTTTTTATAAAAATTTTTTATTTATAAATATTTTTTCAAAGATTTTTTTGGGGCTTATTGAGTTAAATTTATTCGATTTCTTCATCTGGACAAAACTAAAAATAATTCTTAAAGTTCATAATCAAATATAAAAATTAAAAATTTACATAAAACTCAACAAAAGCCATTTTAGATAATTCAGGAATTGGAATCAAAAACTGAATACCCATTACACCTGAATCTGTTATTCGTAATGCAACTTTACTCGATGAAACTAGTGCTTTGAGACTATTTTTAATAAAACTAACTTTATATCTGTTAACTTGAGTCTTTTTGCAATCAAATGATTCTATATAATCTGAACTTGCCGGAATATCAACCTTTGATAGGAGGTAAAGTGTGATTTTAAAGATTAAGTATCTAAAGCTTTAAGTACACTTACATGTGTATCTCCTATTAAACCAAATGAGCTAAGTCTTAAAAATTGCTTTTCAACTGATATTACAATTTCTATTATATCGTTTGAAACATCAATTTCAGATAAAGCTTCTTTTAAACCTTCAGACTTAAAAATACAATATTAAAAAATTTCAATTATTAATAGTCGATTTTTGAGGAGTATATTCTTGAAAAATAAATTAAATTAAAAAAAACCGATTCCTCATTGATTTAAGAATAATATTTTCTTTTTTAGTTAAAATGCGATGTTTATTATTAAAATAAATTTATTTTATTAAATATCTATCATGATTTGAAAAAAAATTATCAAATGCATCTTAACGACTCTTTGTGTTTATTTTTCTTTTTTCTTTTCCATAAAAATAAACATATTTTGCCGCAAAAATTAATTGATTTAAATATTCTTTGATTTTAGATTTCTGATTGAAAATTTTTTTTCAAAAATAATTAAATTAATTTAACTAACAACAAAAAAAAAGTTTTAAAAAAAACGCTGAAAAAAAATCTCAGGGTTTTGAGTGTTAAACAAAAATATTGGAATACTGAGTAAGAAGTTGTGTGAAATTTATAAGTTTTATAAATAAATTTTACTAAAAATTTGGAATTTTTCAAAATATTACCTTTATAATGATTTTGTTGATTATTTTATCAAAGTCAAATTCAAAATTAACTAAAGAATCTGCTTCCATTGTTTTAATATTGCACTCAGTAATTATACCATTATCTTCTAGTCTTGCAAATGAAAACATAAAAGAATTATTCGATAGAGATATTTTGTGAGATGAATATTTACAAAAGTGATAATGGATGACCATAACCTTCATAGCAAATTTTTAAAGCAGTAGGAATACTATTTGCAATAGATCCAAAAATATTTAGGCATTCAATTAGAACTGATAAGTTTATTTTTATACAAACACAATCTTCTTTAACCGAATATTCCTGAAAGAGATCGGTATGAACAAAGGCAATGCCTTGTGTTGATTTGGCATCTTCGCAACTAATTTTTAGACCGCTATCAAGAGCGCAAAATACTGCATGCTAATTAATTATTTGTAATAAAAATTTATTTAGAAAAATAAAAAAACAAGCTTAATAAATTAATACCTCCTTAAAATTGACTGATTTAGCCAAGTTATATAATATTTTTGCATTGTCAAGTTTAGCGAACAAGAGATATTTTTCACCTTCATTGGAACGTGTAATTAAAGTAGTATTCATTTTATTAAAAATTTTATTTTTAAATTATTTTCATAAGATTTAAAAATTAAAATGAAAAAATCTTATTTTAAAAAATTCATTTTGCATTTTATTCAAAAATTAATTTAACAAAATAATCAAAAAATCATTTTTGATAAAGTTCACAAATTTGGTTGATTTGATCCCAATCAATGCAACTTATCGATGAATCAGTACTTAGAGATATATTCATTAATTCATCTATGGTAACCTGATTAACATAGGTATCTTTTTCATCTAAAAATTCATCATCTAAATAATCAATGTCCAAGTCAGCCAAAGTGTCTTGGTCAATATCTCGTGTTTTTTTAAATAATTTTTTATTCTTGAAATTGGCCTTATTATTTTTAAATACATTTTCTTGATTACCATAAAGAATTTTCTTTAAGTTATCATCAATAGACCAGCGAACTAGCTCTTCAATTTCGTTGCTTGGAATTGATTGATTATACGGTGAGTATCTTTTTTTTGAATTTTGTTTAAAATTATCTATTTTATCTTTTTTCGGTTTAGAAATTCTTTTTTGGAGAGGATTTTTCAATCCTTTTTGTAAACCATTAGACGTAAAAATTTCTTTATTTTCTTGTCTTTGTATCCCTTTAATTCGCTTTGATCCATAAACTTTATATAGTTCATTTAAACTTTCTTTAGAATTAATGGATTTAATTTCGCTTTTTTGATGCATCATTAAGCGTTGCGAATAAGTAAGAGCTTTGTGATTTGGTTGAGTACGAAGTTTTTTTGGATTCTGCAATCGAACATAATCACTCAGTGACTTAGTATTTTTGATTTGAACTTCACTAATTATTTTATCGGTTACATTGGTAGCTCTTTTTTCGAGTTCATGTAACAATAGTTGAGTTCTTTTATTCTCGATTTCTTCTTTTAAACTAAGATTATTTATCGTAGTTAACATCAAACTAGGCTTAGTTTTTGAGTTTGATATTTTGGTTTCAGTAAGAATTGAATCAATTTCGTTTCCGACATCCAAAAGCAATGGTGGAATGTTCATTTCAAATTTTCGATCCTTGTTTTCATCAGTCATATATTTTAATTTTTTATTTTGGACACTTCGAGCTGAAGTGATTTTTTGAGTAAAATTTTTGACCACCAATGTATTATCTTCGATTAAGTCTTTAAGAAGACTTCTTGCATCCTGTTCTCTCTTTTGAGCAAATTTTTCAATCATAGATTCTCTTTTTTCAATTAGTTTTTTTTCATTTATTTTTACTGAACTAATCTGATCAAAATTTAACTTTTGTTGTTCTTTAATCGTTTTTCTAGGCTCCCTATCTTTGAATTCTGATACTGAAATATCTTTATTTTTTGTTGGTTTATTTTTTAAAGAATCATTAAGCCTATTTGAATCTTCTAAAATTACACTTAATCTCTTTTGTTCAAAATCATTTAAATCTGATAAATCATCAGATAGATTTGTTTTTGTATCACATATGTCATTCGTCATTTTATTTTTCATATAAGTTAACTCTTTTTTATCTTTTTTTGATAAAATTTCTTCATTCACTTTTGAATCAGTGCATATTGAACTTTTCATTCTTTTAACTTTATCTTTGCTGTCTTGTAGATCTGCTTCTATAGTTTGAATATTTTCATATTTTTTTCTATTTTCTTCATTCATTTCATTAGCCATTTTGGTCATTGATTGAATTTTTTCATCTAATAATTGTAGTTTATTTGAAGTTGAAGAAAAATTAGCTTCATCAGTTAAATTTTCATTTTTTAATTCTTTTAATATATCCATTTTCTTGTCGTTGATCGACAATTCAAAATTTTGAGTTTCCATTAAACTTGGAATTTCTTCAATTAACTCTTTTCTAAATGAATCTTTTATTATTGAAATTTCTTCTATGTTTTGAATGTTTTTGTTCGAGTCCAATTCAGCATTAATATCTTTAATTTTTTCTTTTTCATCTTTTTTTTTAGGCTTGTTTTGATCAAGTTTGATTAATTCTAAAATTTCCTCTACTGACTTATTATCTAAATCAGCAATATTAATAAAATCGTTGCAAAGAAGACTTTCTTTTTGTCTATTGTTTTGATTTGTGTCGAATTTTAGGTTTAGTAGTATATCTGGTGGTAATTGATAAGTCATTTGATTGTAGAAATCCGTCATTGTACATGAATCTTTTTGTTTATTATCGTTTTTGTCTCTTAAATAGCTTGTAGCTTCATAGTGAGCTTTTGCTGAACTAAAGTTTTCAATCGGAGAACTTTCAATCATATTTTGAAAACAATCTGGACTCAAAATGTAGCCGTCATACATGGGCTTTTGAACTTGTACATGAGCATCAGATGTTATAGTTGTTTCTTTTTTTGGTAATTTTTCGGGTATTTCATTTGGTAATTGAACAAAACTAGCCTCTTTATTTGTCTGATTCTCCATCTCTTGCATCTGTATATTAGGCTTAAAAATTTCATTAGTTGCATTTAGTTTTAAAAGAGGATAATTTTTTATAGAAGAAAAAGTTCCTTTTTTCAATTCTTGAGACATTATTGTAAAACTTTTTTGAAAAATTTCATCATTTTTTCTTAAACTGTGAAGTTTGTCCAATTTGAAACTTGGATTTTTGGCAACCGTATTTATGTTGACTTTTTTAGTCTCTAGCAATGCTGAAGATAAGCCTATTTTTTTATAATTTTGTTTGCACTGATTTATACCAGACACATTTTGATCCACTGAATTAAAAATAAAAGGTAATTGAATGTCGGACTGTTGGTCAATTTTCGTGTCGGTTATGCCTAACAAGGGTATATTGACCAATTTTGACATTTTTTTTTCACTCTCAATTTTAGTTTTTTTTTTATTTGAATCAAAAGATTTTAAAAAATAGTTTGGTTGAACCTCTTCTAAATGAGAATTTTTCTTTTGTTGAATATGCTCTTCGATATTGTCTTTTGAATATCGTTGGCATTTATTTTCGACTTTTTTTATACTTGTTTCGATTACAAATTCTGACATATCATTTGATAGAATAGGATTTTTAATTTTGCTTATCAATTGATTTTGAAAATTGGTCAAACTCAAACTAGATTGATTGCTGCTGATTTTCTTTATTTGATCAATTTCACAGCTTTCGCTTGATTGATTATTCAAAAAATTCATTACTGTACTATGTTGCAATTGAACAATTTTAATAAACTCGTCCCTTATTATTTGATGAACTTGCGATGAATGGTTAAAATTCAAAGTATCTAAATTTGATTCATTTTGCTTATGTCCATAACTTTGAATTGTTCGATCAGTTTTTTGAAAAATTTGAGTCGGCTTATTTTCAGCATCAACTAGTGAAGGCTTGTTATCATGTTTTTTTAACTTAGAAGGAGATCTACTTGAACTTTTAAGATTCTTAAAAATATTCGTAATAGACTCAAAGCTGTTTCTTTTCTTTTTAATTTCATTTTTGTCCTCGTGCTTAATTGTTTGTTCATTGATTATAGTTAATGTAGAAGTAGAAGTGTTTTTTGGTTCATTTAAATCTAAATTTTCGATCGATTTTAAAACATTTTCAGACTGTTTTAAATTTTCAAAATCATAGTATTCTGTTAAATCTAAAATACTAGAGAAAACCTCTGATTCAATTTTATTTGAAAACGAATTTTCGATTTTATTAATATTATTATTTTGATCATTCAATGTAGGTTGATTGTGAATTTTTTTTTGTTTGGTTTTGGTTTCTAATTTAATTTCGTTATCACTGTATGAGCTTAAATCTATTGTTGTACTATCATTTGAAAGGTCGTTATTGAATTTTTTGTTCATTAGTGATTTTTCATTTATTTTTCTAGATGTAAGTAAATTTGAATTGGTAACTTGAGTAAATTCATCATCAATTTCGTTTAAATATTCTTTTTTTTTCATTCTAACTGATCTCGATTTTATTAATTTATTTCTTGAAGACCAAATTAAACTGTTGTTATTTGCTATGTAAACACTAGCAACAAGCATATTTGCATTTAAATTTAATTTGATAGTTGTTTTTGATTCTAAATATTTTTTGCTATCTATTTGATTTAAAATTTTGTTATTTTCGAGTAAAATTTTTTGAAACTTTCTTGACCATTTAATCAACCAAATGGCCAAAGTTGAAACATTCTCATAAGCTGGCCCATAATTTAAGATATTCAATGGTTGATCTGAATTTGTTTCAGCTCTTTTTTTATGTGTAATTTTTTCACTAGTCAATTTTTTCAAATCACCAAAACTAGATGATTTTTTATTCAAACTCGATTTTCTGTCGCTTATATTTCTCAAACTGTAAGTCCTAAATAAGCCTTTTTTAGTCAAAGTTTCCTCTTCTATTAGAGATATTGTCGATCGAAGATCGCTAATTTTATTCAGACTGAATTTTGATTTTCGTTTTTTTATATTTAGACGCAAGTTGCCTATTTGATTTGATGAATCTTCAGACTTTTTTTTTGAGACATATTTTCTGTAATCGTTCTGATTTAATTCTTGTTCTCTAATCACTTCATAAAATTCTGGTATTAATGGAATATTATTTACGTGGTTAGCTATAATTTCCCAATTATCACTATGGTCAAATGCAAATTTGAAAAAAAAATCCAAAAAATTAAATAGTAATTCTGAACGCTCAATAGAAAACGAACCAGATAAAGAGATGCCTGGATCAGAAATATTTTGAATGTATTTCATCTGTAATATATCCTCATTAATTCCATAATATTTTTGAATTAAAATGTTTTCATTGTTTAAAATTTTAATTTTATGCTCAAATAATTCGCCAATATTTGAATTTGATATTTTTTTCCAATTATCTTTAATACTTTGGAACTTATTACGAATATTGATGTTTTCTATATTTGTACTTTTCTTGTCCAAATTTTCCCACGAAAGTTTTTCAATACTTTTAACTAATTGATATTCTAAATCCAATTCACCTGGCTCATCTGAAATTATTGCTTTTAATTTTGCTATTGTACTCAAAACAATGTCTTGTACGCGACTGTATTGTTGTCCAATTAAACTACGAAAATTCAACAGTAAAATTCCATAATTGATTATATTTTTGCACAAATCTATGTAAATTTTAGAGTCTATTCCATTTTTAAGCATTATTTTGAAAAATTGTCGCAAAGCCGACGAAAATTTATCCCTAACGTCGACAAGAAACACTAATGCAATAAATTCTCTAAATAAATTGAAAAACGCTTGAGGTATGTAGCCTATTTTCTGATACCTGATTGTAGATAACAAATTTTTCAATGATATGTCTAAACTAAATTTGTTTTTGATGCCGTATACATTTTTCATATCATTTTTTGCCGATGACAAACTTTCCAAATACCATTTAATCATTGGAACAAATAGATTGCTCTCTTTGAATAAAACTATAATACATTTTGATAGGATGCAAAGTTTGTCTCGATATTTTGATTCTTCTAGGCAAAGTATATCCAAGTATTCTTCTGAATTAAGTTGGGTACAAAATATTGGTGGTGCTGGTAAATAAAAATTATCCGGAACAATTATATTCTCACTACAAATATGTTTAGTACAGAGTACAAAATTTCTCATCAAATTAAATAAAATAGGTTCTAAAACAGTTGACTTGGTCATTACTGAGCATAGAAGAAGTTCTTTTAAAACTAAACAAGCGCTCTTTTCATACGATTTTTCCATTAAATTCGACTCGAAATCATTTGAAAGTTGATTATCAGCATCAAGTCCGAGAATCGAACAAACTTTAAGTGCCAATTGTTTCTCACTAAAAGTCTTGCAAAATAGAGCTGAATGCTTCTCTATCTTTTCATAATTTAATGATTCCTTTAAAATTGAATTTGTTAAGAATGAGCTCTTCCAATCGTTTATTGAATTAAGAAAAAAAATCGCTTCATCATAGAGCTCAGTAACTATGAACATTTCAAATACTTTATCTGCTTTTAGGATATTGCTAATAGCTGTTTTATTACAAACTAGGGACAAATTGAATTTTTCTTTTGACAGAATATTTTTTATTAAATTAGATGGCGTTTTATTCAAGCACTCAATTAGTGATGGCATTGGCTTCGGATTAATAATGCTTAAATGAAACAATTCCTTACTATTTATTAAATATAGTGAAATGAATCTGGCCAGTGATTTTATAACTGAAACAATCGCAATAGGAAGTTTCTGCAGCGGCTTGGGAACGTTCAAACAATCAAACGAATTTTCAAAAAGACTATATCTAGAGTAAAGGCTATCTCCATTTTTGTTGTATCTAGAATGCTCGTTTTCAATTAGACTTTCGAGAATATTCAGAAATTTAAACATGTCATAATTGGTCAAGCATGAATAAAAAATTTTATGAATTATTATATCCGACTTATTTTCCAAAAAATTGTTTATTTGATTATCAAATATTGAATTTAACTGAATGATCCAAAAGTCAACGGCTTTGTCCAAATCTCCAAGATTTAGATAAATTAAATCTGCTTTACTTAAATCATAGTTTAGTTCCGATTCATGATTATTTACTGATCTAGCATTTAACCCTCTGCCAATTTCTGATAAATCTTTAAAAATTGTTAACTTTTGTATTTCTCTTTCGAGAACGATAATCAAAAAGTTCAGTTCGTTTAACGAGTCTTCTCTAATTTTTCCCAATTGTTGCAAAATTTTTCGATATTTATAACAATAATGAAAAAGATTTTTCCAGCTTTTTTCCATTATAAAATCAATTTGAGTCAAATTTTGCTTATGGTTGATTTTTTTCAATATTAGACTGTTTTTTCTGCTATTTAACTTTTCCAACGAATCGGTTTCGAATTTATCCGAGCTTGATCCATTACTTTTGTCACTATGAATATCTAGTGTATTTTTACCCTTTATATTTAATGATTCTATTGAAAATCTTAGACTTTTTTTAACATCGCTATGATCAAATTTAATGTTAAACGAGAAATTTTTTTGCTGTCTAAAGATTGTCTTTAAAACATTTTCACTACATTTTAGTACACTATAAGTTAAGGAAAGAATTTGAATTCTCGAAAATGAATAGTTAAAATCAATTTTAATCAAACTGTCACATTTTAAAATAGATTGAGTGAATTTTTCTATAAATCCAGAAATATTCATGAAATTAATCGAATCAATAGACGAAAAATGGAGCGTCTTGATAAAAATAAAAAAAATTCTAATCGATATTTTAATTTTTTCAAAGCTTTCGTCCTCAGTTTGATTTTTTTTACAGTCATTTGAGCGAAAAAAATCTTTAATAGCATTATTTTCTATATTAAATAGTAAGCATGTTAAATTAATGAACGCTTGCTGAATAACTTTGCAAATATTTTCATTTTCATTTAAGTCAATTGGATCATAGTTGCTTTGGGTTATAACCAAAGACCAGCTTGAAATTAAATAATTAACGCATAATTCTAATCTATTAGGCAACGAGTCGATGTTGATCGTTTCATTTGAAATTGGCAATACCTGAGGTAAAAAGCTAAAAATTATTTTTCCATCTGCAATTTTGGGATCTGATAAATATTTTTCTGGCTTGTTTTTGTAATGTTCGTTTACCGAGTCTACACCGCTATCACAACTTTTATCTAGAATATCATTTTGATATTTGGTTTCTAATCCCCAATCGGGTAGATTTTTTAAAGAAGTTTTAGGTGTTTTTTTAGTAAAAAAATCATTTTCACATTGACCATTATCTAGTTTATTTTTTAGAAAATCAAACGACTGATGCCTTTCAATTGACTTTGAAATTGAATTCATTTGTTCAACTACTTCATTGACAAGTTCTTTAATTATTCTAATTGGCTCGGAAAAAGCAGTTGGTATTTTTAAAATACACATTAAAAATCCATCCGAGCAGACTAAAATTGGTAAACTCGGGTGCTGACTTAATGAAAATATTTGCTTTTGATTCTTTCCATTATTCAATGTTGAATTAATTGAACAATCATCACTTTTTATGCTTGATTCATTTTTTCCTCTTTAAAAGATATAAATATAAGTTACTATTTAAACGAATTAAAAGAGAATTTTGAACAGTATATTTGAGAAATATTTAGAAATGAGAAAATATTAAACATTTTAATAAATTTATTTTAATAAACTTAAAGCATATTTCTATGGTTTTCAATAATAATAAAAGGGATTTTTTTATTATTTAATATCCGTTTAATCGGATATATCAATGTCTTACCTTATTAATATTAGAGGATGAAAAGTTAGAAACAAAGCAGGTCCAATATTGATCTCTTTTCCAATAGCATGAATGAATAAAGGCTGGCCCAAACGGGTTATCAGAAAAAAGGCTCCATGTTTAGATATCCCAGCTACAAACAAATCATTATAAGTCCAGCATAATTCCTGTATCCAATATTTTCTATTTTTTATTGATTCAAACTTGAGTTGAAAAATCAACTGAAATAAGTGAAAAAGTTACCGTCCTTGAGCTGATTGATTTAGTCCAAAATTATTTAGACTGACCATTTTGATTTTTCCATTTGCAATAGATATAAATGATAAAAGACAATTTTTAGTTTTTTTTTGGTTTAAAGCTATAACAGCCAGATCTGAATGATGAGAAATTTTTACAACATACGCTCCTCTTGTGCTTAGGGGTTCAAATTTTGAAAAAATATCGCTATCAGAATTCTCGTTACATTTACGAAAATAGTTATTCAGATAAAACTCTGGCTCATAGCTTATCCACATAGTGTTGAAGTGACAATCTCTTAAATAGTTTAAAAATTAAAGAATAGAAAAAAAAATATTAACAAAGCTTACGCAAATTTTTTATTTTTATTATTGTTCCATTTTATTCGTAAAATATTTACTCTAGTTTTATTTTCATAATTAAAAACAAACAAACAAGTTGCAAAATGTCCATTTATCTTAAAATAAAAATAAATGTAATAGTGCTCTATGCGTCTTTTTTTAATTTTTAAAAAATAATAGATTATGCATTTATTTGAAATCATTTAAGCACAGTAAAATACTTAAATCTGCTAGATGTTGGCATCTCACAATAACAATGATCAAAATATATTGAACTCTTTAGTCTTAAAGTTTTGTTTTAGTCTAGGTAATAATAAGGTGACACATGCAGAAAATATAGAATACTTAGGCCTTCCAATTGGTGATTGTGCTTATGTAAATAATTTTGTTGAGCAAAAATGGAAAAATGTTAATAAAAGCTTCTACTCTCTTTGTGGATTAGGATACAAGCAGAATATTGCTGGTCCAGATTTAGTGTACTTTTTGTACAAACAATTTTTACAGTCTATGTTTTGATATCATTTTGATTTGATATTATTTTCAGGAAAAAAAATACAAGAATTTGTTATTAGACAGAATATGTTATTAAAAAAATGTCTTGGAATTAGAAAATTTGCTAGATTTTCACTTGTTTTAGAAGCTCTTAAACTAGAATCAGTAAGACAAATTTTTATAAATCACAAATTTTTTTAAAACAAATAAGTCACAGCAAATTGTACTCAGATTTTTAAATATACCTTAAAAGTATGTATCACAAATTTGATAATTCTAATACGTCTTTTGGTAGACAATTGCAAGCATTAGAAAAAAAAATCTACATTGATATTTTTGAATATGATCCTAAGACTTCATTTGAGTTAATTGAATTTTTATATAAATGTACGAACCTTGGCTTGGTAGACTCAGTAAAATCTGTATTAACACAAATCAAGTTTGAAATATTTAACGAGTCAAATTATTTCTTCTTATTTAAAATTTTAAATGATTCATTAAAAGTTGAGTTTTATACCTGATTATAATTTTTTTTAAAGACAATTTAGTTTTTTAAATTCCTATTTTGATTTGTATCTAAATCGTATTTTTACTCTATTTTGTAAAAAATTTTTTTATTTTAAATTTTACTCTTTTGCCTATGAGGCTTAAACTAATAATAATAATAATAATAATATTTAACTCTTTGCTCAAGATTTTTTTAAGAAATGAAATTTTTAATTAACGTAATCACCCGAATTGAATGACATGTCTTTAAAATAGAGTTCTATATTTTAGTGACACGCTGTTAAAACATAAAAGATTCTATAGTGACTGTTTTTATTATTCGGATAATTACTTTATTTAGATAAATTTTTAACCATTGAAAAAATCAATTTAATTGAAATTTCCGAAAAATAACTAAAGATAGATCACCTTATGATAAGAAATCATAAAATATTCAGAAAAGTTTTTCGTAATGTTTTTGGTTTAAATTTCTTTAAAATCAGTTAATATAATTTAAATTCTTACAGAATTTTGGATAAATCTAGCATCAATTACTAATTCTTTATTATCTTCAACTGTTTTAATTTCTTTGGGTGTGACAATATTTGACCAATTACCATTAGCTGATGACACATCTTCGGATTCCCATACATATATTTTGCTACTATTTCTTATTAGAATAATCTTTTTTGAATCGTTGCTTAGAAAAATTGATGGAGCATGATTATTTAGTTTCAATGCAAATTCAGAAAGTCCTTCTACGACTTTTGCCGAGTCTGTATCTTTGTTCCAAATTAATATATCACCATTAGTTAAAATTGCAACAAAGTATATTCCATTATCTGTTATATTGTAGGCAACGATTGATTTTTGAAATGACTTGATTTGAGAAGAAAAACGTTTTACATTACCATTATTTGGATCCAGCAAATTAATCTTTTGATTCTCTATTAAACATAATTTTTCTTTTTCCTAAAAATAAATTATTTCTTTTGGTCTGTGTTTTTAAAATTTAAAAAGTGTTCTCACTTTTCCTATCCACTTAATTTTAGGACAAGGCTTTTTCTTTTTAATCGTGCAACTATTAAGTATCTCTATATTAACTTTCATTTTTATTAATTGGATTCAACGGTCAAAAAAATGATGAAAATAAAATTTTTAAAACATTTTCTGACCTTGAATAGACAAGGGTATTTAATTACCATAGCAACAATTTTTTAGCATAATTTATGAAAAAAATATTGATATCTCAAAATATTTTGATTCTCAAAAGGAACATCATAAGTAATTTAACAAATATTAACAAGTTAAGACATAAAATTTTAAAACAGGTCCCATGTTAATGAAATTATAAACTTTCAACATTAGTATCGAGATTTTTTAAAAAAGCTATTTAAAATCCGCAAAATTTGCTCTTTTCTTAAAATAATAATAATAATTTTGTTTTGATATACCTGATACAAAATTATAGTTGAAAATTGCAATTTTTTTGCTTTTAAATTTTTTACCATTATCAATAAAAAAAAATTTTATAAAAATAGTTAATCCCGCAATTTATTTCTTCAAAAAATGCACAGTTAATTTAAAAATATTTACATGCAAACGTATTTTACTACTTGGAGTTAGTCCAAGCAAAGGTTTAATAAGCTATATCAGTCTATTCATTGTGCTTCGTCATCAAAGCGTCAATCTTCGCTCCAAAAATGTTTAGAATTGCATTCAAAATTTCTTCTAGCATCAACAACTTTGTTTTTAAACTAATTAAATCGTGGACAACAATGCCTTACTCTTTCTCGCACCAAGTTCTTGGAATTTCTTCTGGGATTATATCTTTTACTCTCAGGTCTGATCTTGGATTAGATCTCCACGTATCTTTCTTGTTTTTAAACTTGATAATTTCAGTCTAGTAGTGGATAGCTAGTTGGGGTACTCCAAATCTACAAGCTCAGGTACTAACCGTTTCGATCTATATCTTACCTAATTTAGTAAGAAAATAATTTACCTTCTATTGAATTTTTTTATTCCTTTATTACAAAAAATGGAAAATTTTTAATTTGTTTAAAGCTAAAGTAATGTTTTTTTTAAAGGTTTGTCATAGGATTTAGAAACTTTATTAATTAATATATTAAAAAAAAATAGACTAAAAAAATAAAATATATAAATATTCCATGTTAAAAATTTTTATTTTTAAAAAGTTAACAAAACAAAATTCTAGGATGAACTATCATAAAAAATTCCATCTAATAAAACATCAAATAATTTTCAATCAGATTTGATTATTTTTAAAACTAATTAAAATAATTAAGAAGTAAAAAGTTTGAATCCATGACCAGTATCAAATTCATGAACCGGAATAATTCTTGCCTTAATTCTCTTTAAAAGAAAATATATATTTTTTACAAAGTCAATTTTAATATAAAAAACACGACAATTTATCAACTTTAGCATGGGTCGACAAATAAAATAGGGGTAATAAAGATTCCAAAAATGGTTCAAATCATTTGCCAGAGAAGTTTCACTAGAATCATAAGTGTAATTTGTCCAGTATTTTGAAAAAGCACACTTTGCTTCATAGAAAAATGTATCTGAAGTTTTTTGATCTTTTGTCTTGTTTGGATTTTCTGCGAATTCGATTGATTCATTTTCTTCATCTTCATCATCCATATCATTTTCATCTTCGTCACTTTCTTTTTCGTTAATTATTTCTTTGGTTTCATCTAAATCATGGTTGTTATTAATATTGAAAAAGAAGTCGACTTTATTGTTTAAATTTTCGGGGTCTTGATTCGATGAATGACTCACATTACAATTCGACTTGATCCAATCCAAAGTAAATTTTCCAATATTTAAGTAAGAATCAAAATAACTTCCAGGTATTACTTGTGGTGAACCTGGTGCCATCGTTTTTAGTCTTTTAGATTCTTTTAAAATGAATTTAGTCTCGGAATTTTTTTCTCCTTTGGAAAAACCAAATTTATGATAATTGTAGTTATATTTGACAGTTTGTAGAGCAACATAAACATTAGGTTCATTCAATTTTGTTTTGATAAAATTTAATGATTTGTTTGTGTTTTCTGCATCTAAAATGAGTATTAAGCGACTATTTTTGTTTAAATTTGTAGAAAATTTGTTTGTTCCAATCTGTTGACTAGCTTTACTTGAATCAACATCACAATCATTATTGCAATGAATATCTTTCCAAATTTCGATTATTTGCTCAATACTTAATTCATTTCCATCAATAAAAGTGAGATTATCAGTTAATGCAGAAGTTGGACCACAATAGTAAAGAATGTATGTATTGTAAAAAGAGCCATCATTGGAACATTTTTGAAAATATGATCTTAATTTTTGTTCTAAAAATTCTCTGTTTAATCCTGTTGAGACAAAATCACAACCATAGTTTTCAATTAGGTGAAATTGTAAAAATGTTTGAATTTTATTCAAAATGTAGCCACACCTTTGAGTCAACGCTTGTTGATAATTAAATGGTAAATTGATAAAATTGTTTGATTTAACCGCGGATGAATGCATGCCGTTTGGATAAGAAGAATTTGTCTTGGATTTTTTAGCATCATTTAAAAAAGTTCCTGCATTATAAATGTTAAGAATAAGTGGCGGAGCGACTAAGGCATAAGAGATACAAGTCCCTGTAGATGACTTTGGAAAAAGGTAGAGAAGACTCAGCCAAATAAAATTCACGCTCAGAACAATCAAATAAAGACCTATTGTTATTGGCGAATTTGTGCTATAAGCGAATAAAGCCATCAAAATTGTTTGACCAAAACAGTATAGCGATATTCTATATGAAATAGATCCCAAATGACGAACGCCCTTATATGATAATATCCTATGAATTGGCACATTAAGATTAGAATGATTATTAAAACCCAAATTTTTATATTTTAAAAGTCTAATTAAAAATTTTCTCATTCTTTCGGTAATCTTATTGGTATTGTTGATTGAGTTGTTGTTACTCGAAGTCGATTGAGTTAGAACGCTATCACGATTAGGACCTAGATGGTTTATAGACTTGGCTGATTTTCTGCTAATATTACTAGAATTCTCAAACGAATTAGCATTAGTCAAACTACTCGTTTCATTTAATAATAGATAACAATCAACTATTTTATTCATGAGATGGCTTAAGTTAATCATACTGAGAAGTTGAAATGAACACCATATAACACCGAAAAACAAATAAATTGGCAATATTAAAAATGACCACGATTTAAATCGAATAGTAAGAGTAATTGTGCAAGTTATTGAGAATAGAAAATAAATTAAATAAGAAGCATAGATGGCTAGTTTGTGACAAAACGAAAAATTACACAAAAATGAAATGTTCCATCTTTCTAAACTATTTAAAGTACAATAGTAAATGTTTACAATCGATTCAAAATAAAATGTTAACAAAAACGCGATAAATGTCATTATATTAAACGATAGCAGATTTATTATTGACAAATGGTTTCGATTTAAGTCTGAATTTGAAATAATCAAATCTAATATACTTGAATTAGTAATTGTATTGTTGTGACGTATTATGTCACTAATATCGGTTATGCTGTATGTATTCATTTTGCTAATAAACATTATTGATAAGAAAAAAATGCACAAATTTATGCTAGCGTTTATGATAGATTTAAGACGAAATAGAATCAGAATTAATACTAGTGGAAAAAAAACAAATATTAATTCAATTGATTTTAGCAAATAGAACAAATGAAATAGAGACATGATAAAACCGACAAATAAAGATATATCATCAAATTGAAATATTCGAAAGTTATTTTTATTGTTTTGATGTTGCTTAAGCTGATTGCATTGTTCTTCATTATATTTCATCAAATAACTGTAATAGTTGAAGTAGTAATTTTGATTTAAATTGCATTTTGAGTCGTACAAGGCTTTTTCTTGAAGTTTTTTTAGATTTTTGCCAAAACTAATCGAATTCTTTTTTTCTAACAAACCAATTAGGCATCGTAGCAGCACACAGCCAAAAATAAAAAAATGTATGAAAATAGAATAAGAATCTTGAGCTATTTGATTCGGATATTCAATAAAACAATTTTGACAAAATTGATATCCAAACAAAAAGTTTAGGATAATGGTGGCAATTTTTGTAAAAACTCTATGGATTATTTTTTTCAAAATTGAATAAATTTTTTTACTATTTGATGATGAAAAATGAGAAGCTGTTGTTGTCGAAGCCAATGAGTCTCTTTCAGCTGCATCTTTATCTTGTTGATTAATCGTTTCTATGTCGTAATCATACAAGCTTATTACCCAACGATGGTACTTGAACTGAAATTTGATCAGATAGCTTAGAATAAAACATATAAAAAACACAAATACGACTAGAATTTGAAGAGTCAAGTAAGATTGCTTGATTGTTTGAGTTGCTTTTATCTCATAAGATGTATTTGACTTTGTTCTTTTTTCTAATGAAATATTTTTCGAATCAGTCACATTTTGGACCGATTTGAACTCATACAAAAATGACTTGTTTGAAAATGTACACAAATTTAAGGACACAAACAATAATAGATCAGTAAAATAACCAAGAAGAGAAAATATGACCGTATATTTATTTAGCAGCAAATTTATATGTAAAAAATGTCTTAGCCGTTCAATTATTGAATAGAATGCTTGTAGCTTATTTGTTTGTTTAGTTGCATTTTTAAAATTAAAACTATTTTCTATTTTGACGTCTTCGCAATTTAAACTATAATCTGACTTTCTTTGATTTGTATTTTTCTCAACATTCAATTCTTGATTGTTATGCTCAAAATTCATGTTAGTTATTGACCAAAATTGATCCGATTGTTTTTGAAGATTCCTGGCATTTTTAAAATTAGCATCGTTAGCCATTATTCGAGATTTAATAATTAAATTGACATTTAAATTAATTAATTATGTCTATCTAAAAGACAAAAAATTATTTGAATCAAAATTTAATGTAAAAAATTTTTTGGTTAACAATTTCCAAATTTTTATTCTTTAAAAATTAACAACTTTAGTAAAAAAACATACATTTATAAGCTTTATTTAAAACTTATGGATAAAATTTGAAATTTAACATTTCTATTGTATTCTTAAAGATATTTTTTTTTCTCACTTAATATACACTCAAAATTGAAAAAAAGCCTCTGTGATTTTTGAATATTTTTTTCAGATATAATTAGATCATTATTTTTCAAAGTAAACTGAATTAAATTGAACAAACAAAGGAAAAATACAAAATGAACAAATGAATAAACACAAATTAATAAAGTCCATAGATCTGGCAAATTATCCGGAGGTCTAATGGCTAATGTACACACTGTTAATAGTAGCATTCCGCTCAATGATATAAAATACTAAAATTTTAGTCATTTAAAAAGTAATTAGCTTCAAATTTTAACACAGAAATTACCAATGACTTGAATATATTCTCAGATAGTTTTGAGAATTTTTTCGGTACTAATTGTATCAAACACAGCCAAAATCGATCACCACGTTCTAATTTTTTAGAATGATAATAAACGTACACAGTAAGATTAAACAAAACACTAGTTGTAATAAATGGTAATATCAAGCCATCCTTAATGAATAAAGGAAGCATACTAAATCATTTAAATTAATTTAATTAAATAAAAATTTAATAAAAATCTATTTTAAATTACCTAAAATTGCCTATTAAAATGAACCAACTTATAAGTTGAGGATAGAAATTAACTAGTAAACATGCAGGTCTAAAAAAAATTAAACATTTTAAACGATGCAAGACAGGTAAGACTGTTTAGATAGTTGAATACTTACACTGTACTAATTATTATACTTTTTTCATGAACTTGGAATGAAAATAAATAAAAAGTTAGTGCCGAAATAATTAGAGCTAGCAAAAAACATTGTCGGCTTGGTTTGAATAGAAGATTCAACGATGATGGCAAATTAAAAATGATTGTTATTAAAAAACTAATTTTTGCTAAGTGTTCAGCTGCAAAATGTTGCTTTAGTTTTAAAATTGGAGACAGTGAGCACCAAAAATTTGCAACTTTGTCCTTAAATTTTTAAATCATTTATTATTTTAAAGCCAACTCCCATTTTTGTGTTCTTTACTTCGAATAAGCCTCTGTTAATTGGAAATATTCGGATCAGAACTTGTATTACCGAATTGAATCCTTCATATATAAAAGGATACCACAATATAACAAATGTGAATATTACTGTTGATCCGATTGTTGTTAACAAACAGAGCCTATTAAAACAATTTAGACAAAATTTATAAATACTAATTTGTATACAACTAACCCGTAACTAAAAATATTTGACTTAAAACATATTGCTAATAAGTAAAAGAATATTGGCAAAGCATGATATAGTTCCATTTGTTTGTAATTTAATGCAAGACAAAAAAAAAACGAACACAACATAAGTCGCATAGTATTCAATTTTTTAATTGATTCGTTTGATTTATACAATAAAGCAAAGTAAAAAGATAGTTGCATGAGTCCCAAGCTAATTGAGTTATATTGAAAATGTCCATGGTCAATCAAAACCAAAGTTGGATTTAGCAGAATAAAGAACAGACTAGCTAAATAATCTTTTTTCAGTGCCAAATTATCTATTTTAGATTGCTCATTGTTACTATGTTCATTTAGGTCATTTAAATTAAAAAATATCTGATTTAAAATCAAAACTACTGATGAAAAGAATATCAATAAATCAAACACTAAAACTAAAAAAAATTCTATAAATATTATGAAAAAGACCATCTTGTAAAATTTGAAAATTTTTTAAATTAAGATATTTGTTGAACTACCAATTAGGAAAAAAAAAATTTTAAAATTAAACCTGTAAGTCGCATGAAAAGTTTATGTTTTTCATTTTCTAATCCTCTAGATTCGTGAAGTTTTACAAAAGAAGGATTTATTGAATCAGCCCTTAAAAAATACTTTCAATGATTAAATTATAAGACTTTTAGACTTTGGACTACAAATATCCCATAATGTAGCTATGATATGCAGTCAATGGAGGATAATCGAGTCCCCAGTAGTTTAGATCATTGTCACTTGTATTTCTATACCAGTCATTAATTTTCAAATTAAAAGTGATTTCCATCCAGTGTCGTTGGGCTTCAAGTTATTTTATGAAACCTAGAGACACAAAAAACTTAAAATTACCTTCATAGTCTCCGAACATTTTTGCCTTTGCTTGACCTATTAGATATCATTTAGTAAGTTAGGAATGTTTATAAACATTTTATATTATGCCTGAGTAAGAATTCATCGAAATCGACCATCGATATACTATTGAAAATAAAATTATAAGAATTATAGTCGATTGAAACATTGCATACGGAAATTAATTGTCTGGAAAAAAAATTATAAATTTTTAGATATTTTTTTATAAATTTTGCTTTAAAATAGTCTTATTTTTGTTAAATTTGGTGATTGATTGTTATAATTTGAGTTTTAACAACTATTTAAACTAAACTTTGAATCCTTTATTTAAAAATATAATGACAATTTTATAAAAAAATTATGCGAATTTTTTGTTGAAAATATCGAATTTTGAATGTTATATTATCTTCACAATAAAGTTAATGTAAAATTAAAAATTAAAAAAACCGTTTAACTTTCTTAACTGAATGGATATTAACATATGGAATTAACATTAACATAGAATATTTTATGTTATAAATAAATCTATAAATGAAATATCATACTTAACAATTTTAGCAGGACAAAATTTTCAACTCTTCAATAGTGTAAGCAATTTTGTCTTATTTTTAATATTTTTTATCTTATAGGTATTTTCCTTGGATATGGTTTAGATTTTTCGATTCTTGCTAGAAATTTAATATCACTAGAGTTTAAATGTTCAATGATGCTTAAGAATTTGATAATATTTAACTAAATATTACGCAAATTTATACAATATATGAAAAATTCCAGAAATTATTGAAATTATCCAAATAAAGGCTGTTTTTTTTTTAAACATTATAGTCTCAAAGACTTAAAAAAATCACGCTGATTACTAATATCTTGAGAAATAATTGATTGCCCTGAACACAAGAGTTGATGAAATGATAATCAATATTGTTGAAATGGTTGCAACGAGAGGTCAATTCCTTATTTAATATTTGTTTTAAGAAAAAAATTTACTTGACTGTTATTTTGAGACACTCATTAAACTACCAAAATTTTGTCAATTTTTATTAGAATTAATAATTAATCTAAATAAATTATATTTTCTATATAATTTATTGAATGTTTATTTTTTAATGATTTTTCATTTTTTTGTTAACTAAAAATATTTTTGTTTCTATTCTAAAACTTTGAAATTTTTTTTATTAATATCAATATACTAATTGATACATAAACTAATCGATTTTTTTCAAATTAAATTCCTCATATTGGTTCAAACAATCCAATTTTATATTTATTTAATAAAAATATAGTTCAGAATTGACTATGTCCTTCTTTTAAGTCCAGTATCAAAAAATTAAAGTTTCCTCATTATTTAATTACACTAATAAATTTTTTTTGTTTGTATAAAAACACTGCTTTGGGTTTATGATAATTATTACTTTTTTTAAGATCTAAGCCTCATAGAAAAATTAAAACAAAATATAAAATCATTGTAAATCCGTTTAAAATTTAAATAGACGACAATTTTAAATTTTTAATCCAAACTTATCTTCTATTTTAATTTGGTTCGCAATTTTTTTCATTATTGAAAATTCAATCAAGTCAATTGCTCTTCTTGGATCAAAATCAGTAACATTTATATATAATTTTTACTAAATTGGACAAATTTTAGCAAAAAAGATGATTGAATTTGTGAAATTTAGTACAAAATAAAAAAATAGAACATGAATTAATACTTATAAAACCTTTTAATTTTTTTTTCTCAAGGTCATCATTAGTTCTGTAAAATATTCTTATTAAAGCAACTTTGAATGTTGCATTTACAGAACATGCTTTTGTATCCTTTTGTATTTCTTTGTCCTGGTTGTTCATTATTTAATTTAAACAGATTTCATTCATTTCGTTTAAGAAAAACTATATCAGAGCAAAAAGAACAAGTCTTTATTTTCTTACATTAAATAAATAGTTTTTGATGATTATTTCATGACCGATTTAAATTTAAATTTGGGATTTAAGGAAATATTAATGCATTTGAGAAAAAATTTCTAAAAAGGTGATAAGAATAAAGTGATTATTATTAAATTAAATTCTGCCTTATTGATGCGAATCATGGATAAAAACACCGCAAATATATAAAAAATCAACAGCTTTAAAATTGAGTGCTACTGTCGAATGCTTGAAATCAAGCGACTAGACCATATTTCTAGTAGAGAATATATACAAACAAGTAAAAGACTAATCTTAACTATTAACTTTTATTTTACCTAAAAATTAAACTGTATTTATTCTGTCAGTCAAAGCATCAAAAAGATCTCATACATATATCAAATAGCTAAGATGCTTACGAACAGTTGAGACAAACTTTTTTTTAAATATTTAATGCATGAAAATGTAAATTCATAAAAATTTTGCAGAAATTATCAAACATAAAAATTTAATTTAATATTGAATTTCCAGTTGGAAAATATAATTCTGAAATAATTTTTTTCTCATTAATTGTTTGAAAACTTTTTTTGATTATTATTTTTATAACATGATCGTTTAAATTTGATTGATCTTAGATTTGCTTTGTCTCGACCAGCTACACAGTAAAAAAAAAAATTTTGGAAAAGTCTTAAAGAGCAGGTCTGATGGCTTAAAAAAAGCTTCAAAAAAGCTTTTATTTTTCAAATATGAATGAATCCATGGGACGGCTGTTTCCACGAACTAATTATTTTATTAATTCTATGAAATTCTCTTAAAAAAATGAGAAAATCTTCTCACTTGTAAGAAAAGACTTAAAAGAAAGAAATTTTTCATTTTTAAACTAATTAAAAAAACAATAATGCAGTACGTGATGCAAACTGTAGATGTTTAAAAATGTTTCGTAATAAAAAATGGAAACGGTTTTCAACTGAGTTATTTATTGACATTTTTTTCTAATAACCTGATTAGATGTAAATTTTAAAATAATTTTGATTTTTAAAAAGTTTATTTTTAGAAAGAATACCTATTACACAAGAATCTCTAATTTTATAATTGTGAACTTATATTTAAAAAAAAAAATAATTATTTTACAAATTTCAAATAAAAAATTATAAATTACAAATTTTTTTATAAAGAAAAAAGACAATTATTTCTAAAAAAAAATGTCGAAAAAATTTAGATTTAGTTTTAATAGACATTCGGCATTTTGACATATAAGTTATTGACTGTTTTTTTTTTTTTTTTTATTATTGATTTAATTCAAGATCACTATGCTCAATATTGAGAATCGAGTCTTTTTCATTTTTTGCAAGTTTAATATCTTTGAGATGAATTGTGTTTTCTTGTTCTGAACAATAAGATGATGCATTAGATGAATTTGATGAAGTTCTTAATCTTTTGGAACTGTTAAAGTTTTCGTTTTCCTCTATGGATATTCTATTTGCTGCTCTTTTCAAATTAAGCGTAGATTTTTCAATTTTTACATCGTTCAATGAATTATTCTTTTCATTTTTTGCCAAGATATTGTCAATACTATAACTTGAAAATTTTACTTTGCTTTCTAAATTAAAATCTAGCACGTTCTCTTCTGTAGTGTCAGAGCTTCTCTTTAAATCCAAGCTTGAATTAGTATCAGCATAAAATTTTTCATTTGAATTGGACATTTCATCAAAAGCTAATTTATCTATATTTGTCCTTGATTGCTTATTTGAATTGATCAAGTAATGATCAAGTCGACTAGTTTTGGCATTGTTTGATTTAGAATTTTCTCCTTCTTTGTATTCGATTAAATTGCATATGTCAAACGAATTTTTAGCATTTGAACTGCAATTTCCAGTTGAATTGACATTCGATTGTAAATTGTCTTCGGTGACATTTGAATTTGATTTAGAGTCGGCCTGATTCGACGACATGTTAAAAAAGTTTAAAATAAGCCGACTGTTGTAATTATTTTTATTTGAATTAATGTAACTTTTATTCGTATCGTCGTCATTTATTTGCTTGTTGTCAAAAAGGGCCGATTCACTAGAGTTAGCACAGTGCCTAAACGAGCTAGCGTCTTTGGTGCGAGAAGTTGACAGCTTTCGTTTCTTTTTGTCCTCTGCTTCGGCGCGTCTTCGTTCAATTTCTTCATAAGGAATTGGCTCTCCACTGCATGTGGTTGGATGTGCATTATGGGGCGGTCGGCCAGGACCCTTTTTCGTATTTTCCATTTTTCTCCATTTTGCGCGTCGATTTTGAAACCATACTTGAACCCGTGACTCGCTAAGATCCAATTTCATAGCCAGAGCCTCTCTCATAAATACGTCAGGATAGTGACTGTCCAGAAAAGCTTTTTCTAATTGATCCAATTGCCAGCTCGTGAAATTTGTCCTACTGCGTCGTCTTTTTTCCTCATCATCTTCGTCTTCTTCAGTTTCATCGTTATCGTCCGAATTGATGCCGTTTTCATTTAAATTCTCTGAACTAAATGTAGAATCGTTTAATAAATTTTGTTTGGCGCTATTTTTTTCATTTTTTTCGTACGCTTTTGCCAGCTGTGCTTGACAATTAACAACGTTAGATGATTGAATTTGTTTAACTTTAGAGTATTTTGAATTTTTCCAAGATGTAGAGCACGATAAGGAAGAGCTTGAAGAGTTAGACGAGGACGATGACAATGGTGATACAGTAAGTGCACTCTGTTTAGAAAAATTCAAGCAATCGACCAGATTTTCTTGTTTAGCTGACTTGACTTTTGAAATATGTGAACTAGCTGCTGCATTGAGCGAAGCTATGGCCGAAAGATGGGCTGCCATAGCCAAGTTGTTCGTGGCATTCATTGCCAACGCATTCAATGAGTTACCACCAAAGCTTTTCGAGGCTGAAAATAAATTTACCATGTTTGACAAATTTATTTGTGAACTATTGTCGTGATTTAAGACAGGGCTATAGGGAAGCGAGGGGCTCGATATGAGATTCTGAAACGAACTAGATGAAGAGAGAGCGGCCAAAGCAGCTGGTAGACTGATCATTCCATTGTTAAAATTGCTCATCCTTTCATTTTGCAATGCCGATGATGATTGGTTTGTGAAATTGTTCGAATTGTTGAGTTCAAAAAAATTTCCAAGTTCCATTTGTGACAAGTGTTGATAAGGTTAAATTCTTTGGACAATTATAATATTTGAGATTAATCGATGTTAATTTAGATTCTTAACTAGTGACTTTAGGCAATTCAACTTTAATTTAGAAGATGATAATAATCATAAGGTTGAATTTGATGTTTATCACTTTCATTAGATATTTGCAAACAAAAAATTTATCTAAATAGCCTAAATTTAAAGGATTTGTTTAAGTTAAGATAAAAAAAAAAAATTTTAAATTCACAAAAATCAAGTTAAAAAAAAATATTTTATTAACAGATTCGTCTTTTTGTTTCATAGAAAGCTAAGCTAATTGATCGCGTATATTATTGAATATTTTTGAAAATAAAAAAAATATTTTTTTGATTAATTTATTCACTTATCAGAAAAAAATAAATATATTTATATTAAACCCTTGTAATAGTTTTACTAGAAAGTGTCCAATAGGAAATTTTATTTTAAATTGGCTACATAAAAAAATAAAAACTTAGCCTAATTTTCAATTGGCCTAATTGATTAAAATAAAACCAATAAAATTCAAAGATTTAATTATTCATTTTTATTATTGGTTTATAAAATTATTCAAAACTAAACAAATCATCGCTTTTTACAATTAAATCTCACCATTTTACTTTCGTTTTTTTATTTTTATTAATTAATTAATAAGTGCTTTGTGCTTTAAACTAGCTTTGTACACTGAATTCTCATGAAAATAAAATTTTCCTTTTTTATTTTTCAAATTTATTCTTCATTATTATTTTATGAAGTAAACGCATTTAATAAACGACTAGTTTTTACAACACCTCTTTGTTTCTCATTATTGCTTTTTCTTTTTGTGAAAATAAAAATTTACTTCTAATATTTATCAGCATATCAAGTTACAAAATAATTTAATATTATATTATTCTTTATTGCTTAAAAAAATTATGTGAAAATAATTATCGAACTAAGTTTAATCTTAATATTCCCAAACAATAAAATTTAATTTAATCTTATCAAATATAGATTATATTCATAGAGTAAATAGAATTAAAATTGTTTTTTTTTTCATTTGCAAAAAAATTCTGTCTTTAATATCACTTTATAAGAGACAGAAGTAAATTTTCCTCCAAGTTTTACAATTATTGTCAAAGTATTCTAAAAAAGCTATAAACAATAGATCGAATCAATTTTAGATTTAAAAGACAACAAAATATGCACCACCTTTTTCATCAGAGCTTATTTTAGAAATGAATAAATTAATTTAAATTGCGCAATTTAAAGCCCACTTGTTCAAAAAATTTTATATTAATTGTTCAATTTTAGACAATTAATTACTAAATAATACTAAATTATTAAAAATTTAGGCTTGTTGAATATATAAGACAATTTACGATTAGTTATTATTTATTTAAAAAAAAAAAAAACAAAAAAACCTCTCTTGGGTAATGAAAAACCAATAAATTAGCAATTTTTAAAAATTTAAAAATAAAAAATACTTTATAAAAACACTAGCCTAAAAATTTAATGAAAATAATTTAAATGAATATAAATATTCTGTTATCTCTTCCATATTAATTGAAAGTGAGTTTTAAATTGAAAAAAAAATCATGTTAAATATTCAATTTATTTTTTTTTTTTAACACATGAAAAACATTATTTTTTAGACTTAAAAAAATGTTTTTAGCTTTAATCAAAATCCTACAATATATGCTGTATATTGATGAAAATACATTGTGAAATATTTGAACTGAATGAGTGACTCGTTAGCGTTAATGACTTATGTGCTTTAAATTTTAAAATAAATAAATTAACAAGTTAAGCTAAAGATTAGCATTTAGACCAGTTTAGTGAACTATATGTCCATATGATATGATATATTTAAACAAGATTATTAAATTGAATTTTGCTCTTCGAATATTAACTAAAATTATTTTAATATTTATTTAAAATTGAGTGAGTGAAAAAAAAAATGATCAACCATAGAAAAAAAATAAAATTTAAATTTTTTGTCCCATGTTGTTGTTTAAAATATAATTAAACAAACAATAGAAAAAAAAAAAGGACAATAATTTGTTTTTAGAAATTTTCTCAATTATATTTGAGTTAATCCATTAGTAAATTAAAATAGGCATATTATGTTTGTAATTGCACCTCTGAAAACCAAACCAAACCAAAAAAAAATCAAAATAGCTTATAATGTTTGACCACTTTTAAATAGCATTAAAGCTAAATCTCAAGTCTTTTCTATTTAAGTTTGTGTTTTCCTCGCTAGAAATCAACTCTCAAATTATATTTAAAATAGTTAATTAGATTTTATTTATTTACTTTGAACTGTTTGATTGGAAAAATTATTTATTTGCAGTTAACCTTATACTATTTTTGGTCTCCTATTTAAATTGAGTGGCTATTTTCAAATATGTTTTTTGTATAAATTTCATATTCCTAAAACAAATATTTTTTCTCAATGTGTAAATTCCTTGGGTATATAAATAACTTGATTATTCTACTTAATACTTGCCTGAGTATTTTTAAAAATAATAATAGAGAAAAAATGCCTCGTCCGAGCAAATAAAATCAGAAAATCCAGTCTCTGCTAGAAATTGTGCTCTTCTCCATTAATATTCGCCTAATCTCAATCTCTTAGCACACAATACTTTTAATTTGATTAATTTAAAAACAAACCAACAACAACAAATCATGTCTTATCTCTTTAACTTAAAGAAATCACTATTTGCTCGTTGGTAAAATAAAATTTAATTGACAATTTTTAATTGATGATAAAATGCAGACCATTTAAACTTGCTGATCTATATCTAATTTACTGGTCCAAAAACTTAGATAATTTAGGCCTAAATTTTCATTCTAAATCAAAATGAATCATTTGATTGTGGTTGCTACATGTCCATTAATTAGAGAGAGGGAAAACTGATTGAATTCAATTTAAAGTGTGTGTGTGTGTGTGTGTCTCAGGAGCCAACAAGAATCTCTCTCTTTTTTGTTTTAGTAAAAGATAGTGTATATCTATTTGAATTTCACTTAAAATACCATTGGAACAATAAAAATCGGCAAGCAAAAACAATCTCTATCTATTTTAAATAAAACCAAAAAAAATGATGCTTAAATTAATTTGAAAATAATTGTCTATGTGTATGAAAATTAAATAAATTAAAAATTTGATTTGAAAGCATTTTAAAGACTAGCCTAGATCTAACTAGCATATTACGAACAATCTTAAGAAAAAGAAAACTACTTCAAACATTTCGTGTAATAAATATGCGATTTTTATAAACAACACAATTACTGAGAAAAGTTAAAATATGCTAATTTAATAAATTTAGATAAGCCTTTTGAAAATATTTGAAAATTTAATTTGCAATTTATTTGCTCACAAAGCTGTTAGCTTATTATTTTTTGTTGTTGTAGTTGTTGTTGTTCAAAAACGAGTCTCAAAATTAAATATCAATTAGCATTTTAAAAATTAGATTTTGAAAAGAAAAAATAAAATGAATGCAGCCAATTAAATACACACCAATTGAAAAGAAATTGAAAAGCCAATCAAAAATAACAATTTAAAATAGTTTTTTTTTCTTTTCTAAGTTCTACTGAATTTTATGTCAATTATTTTTTTTTCTAACTCTATTTAATCAAGTTAATAAACTTACTCTTAAATAAATTTTATAGGCTTTATTAAATTTTTGTGTCTCATTTGTTCGGATTTGATTAAATTAAAATCAAATATATCAAGAAAAACAAGTTATTCTTTACTTTTGACGTTAACAAAAAAGAAAAGCCAAAATTTAATTCCAAAAAAAAAATGAGAAAAAAAAACAAAACTCTAATCATTACTGATTAATTGGAATATAATTAGAAAATAAAATATGCCATATTGTTGACTCTTTTTTTTTTTTTTATTTACTCACTACTATTAAATTACTAGAATTTTTAATTTTACTTCTCATAAATATCGAATTTACTAATTTAATTATGTTTATTATTTTAGCCATTTTCCTATAAACTTTTCAAGTCAAACTATTTTATTTTGCAAATCTGATTAGAATTTTTAGCTAATGAATAAATTGTCTTGTTCAATTGAATTAGAGTCATTGCCAAAATAAGCGATTTTTCGTCGCTTCAAAATCTTCAAAACGAGGCATTTGATTTTAAGATAATTGATATAGCAACTTATAATTATCTAAATTTTTTCTATCTCAAATACCTGAATTCATATCAAATAGACACCTCGGAGCCTTCGAGCTATATTAAATGGTCTAAATAATTTTTTGATCCTTATTTTAAAAATTAAATGCTTTATTTCTATAATTTCGAAGATTTCATTGATAAAAATTAATAGCAAGAAAGTTTATCATTTAGTTTTTTGTTTAGAATTGTTATATGTCTAAAATATTAAATTCTAGAGTGGAACATATTTGTTGTTTGGAATAAAAACAAAATTCAAATCGGTTTCAAAAATAAAAATTTAATAAGACACTATTTAAATTATCAAAATAAAACTTAAATTTTTGCAAACAAATTAATAAAATTATTTAAACACATATACATATTCAAATATTTAATGACTATAAATCATTTTGAATCAATAATTTTGTCAGTTTTTTTTTCAAACTAAATTAGACCGATAATCAAACACTGTATTAAATTTCAAATGCGAACAAATCTTGCCACCACTTTTGACTTTTGATATTTTAATTTTATTCCAAACTTTTTATCTTTGATAGCGAGAAAGAGCAAAAATTTAGAGAAAAATTTATCAACACTTGACACTTAACTAAAAGAGCATCACTGCCATATTCACACTCGCTTATTGATTGTCGTTTTGTTCATTTTAGACAATTGAATGAATATTAGAAAAACTGAATATTTCTTGAATATTAGAAAAAATTAATGCTGTCAAATTAGACAAATAGACAACAAATAATTTCTAAACTTATCTATAATTTAAATATATATATTAATTTTTAAATATTCTGAACAATTCTCATGTTGCTTATTAATTAAAATGTATTGTTTATAAAGCTAATTTTGCAAAACATGTCAATATTATCAGAATTGAAATCAATATAGATTTAAATTATTTTAAAATGCAAATAAGGCTGATTGAATTTAAAAGCTTTTTAATTAAAAATTTGTTTTTGAATTACTCAAAGGTATGATAGTCACGTTTGCAAAAAAATCAAGAATAGCTAATAAAAGCAAACTTTTTTTAGTGAATTTTTCATTTAAGGCAGAAGCCGTGAATATAAATACGGAAATTCCGAAAGCTCTTTTCGTCAAGTCACATAGACCTTTAATCCTACACAAAATCAATCATCAAATTAATTATTTACTAAACTTTCTGCAAGTCATATTTTGATGTTTTTTTACATTTTTTAATTAAAAAAAGCGCTATAAAAACAATTATTAAAATAGCTAATGATTCATGTTTCAAATAATTGTTTGCTTTATTTACTGCTAATTTGGCTATGTTTTTGTAAAAAAATATCGTAGAGCAAACAAAAAACGTTTGCCATCTTTGATAAACAAGTTTAAAATTTAATTTTCCCATTCTCTTTTTAGCTATTATTTTATGAGCTTTTAGCACAATTAATTGACTTTTTTGTTAATCTGTATAAAAAGTATTGAATATCACAGGGCATGGTTTTTTAATTCATTTTTTTTAAATTAAAAAAATATGTTAAATTATTTTTATTCAATAGACAAAAATTCATTAGAATGTTTCTTACTTGACCATAAATAAAAAAAATTTTTATGAATAAAGAAAGTAGTTTTGAAAATATTATTAAGCAATATTGAATTTTTATTTTGTTTTTTTTTTTAAGAAAATTAAATTTTTCCATTGATAAATTTTCATTTGAAAATCAGGAACTCCTTGGATGTAATACTTAGAGAAGAACAAGCAGGTTTTAGACGAGGTAGAGGATGCATAGATCAGATATTTACACTTAGGAACATCATAGAACAAAGTCTGGAAT
>VANL01000238.1:0-48088 GCA_006352455.1 Brachionus sp. 'Tiscar'
AAATTGCTGTCATTAATTTTAAGGTTAAGATTTATTTTAACTTTAGTTATTTTCTCAAAGATCATGTAACATGACTTCCTGTATTAATCTTGGAAATACTGTCTCTAATAAATCACAAAATAGCGTGTAAAATGTCAATCATTTACAGAACAAACAAGGATCAAATAACGTAATTTCATTCTAAATCACCATAACAAAAATTGTTTCAGATCATGTACCAAAGCAAAGAGGCCGACCATAAAAAATTAAAATATTGTTTGATTGATTAAGGTAATTATCCCAATTTAGTCACATGATACTAAATCAAATAATGACATGTCACTTAAAAAATGAGCACTGGTTTTAAAAAAAAGTAATGTTCAGTTTTAATGACATGTCTTAAAAATGAAAAAATGTGACTCATGTTCAAAAAAAACATCCGACTTTAAACATAGTTAAATAATTCAAATTTTTTTTTTTTTAAGGATTTTATATAAGCTTTAACAATTGTTTATAATTTTAAAATTTATTAAATTTTTATTACATTTAAATTGTAATTATATTACAACATTAAAATTTAAATTTTGTATTCAGACACTAAAATATAGTATTCGGATGATTACGTTATGTGATATTTTTTTTCTACGAAATAATTAAATTTGCTACTTATGATTTATTTTTTTACTAATTTTTGTTTTCAATTTTACTACTTGACTCAATAAATTTACTACCAAATTAATTTTTAGCCATTTAAATTATTATTTTGAAAGAAAAATCTACTATTACTTCTATTACTATTGAAAATTTGGAATTTAAAACTCAGAATGATTAAGCAAAATTTAAATTTGAATCACTTTGAACATTTTAGCTTATTTAACTCAAGAATTTGCGCCAATAATTTTCCTCGAAGGGTTGATTATGCAAAATTTGCTAAAACTGGGATTTATTTATAATTAGTTCTTATTTTAAAAATCGATTTTCGTCTTCAAAAAATTTTTGCGTTGCGTTTTCGCTTTAAGGCTTTCACTCAAAATTATAAAAATTAAAAAAAAAATCAATCACATTTAATAATAAGATAATTGAGTTATTTTTGCAAGCATAATATTAAATGCTAGAATTAAAGCATGCATTTTTGTCACACCTTAATTTAGCTGAAATCTAAATTTTAATATTTTTCTTTAAAAACAAGATTCAAATTAAACTTTATTTTGCAAGAATTTTTTCAGCAAAATAAATTTTTTCTTTCCAAATTTCTCTCAAAAGTAAACTTATATTTAAAATTTCAAAATTCACTGCTTCAAGCTGATCAAAAACGCTGCTAAAATAATTCCTAATATTTTATTTTTTTTAAAGAAAAATGCAAACCAACATTTTCCGAGTTTTGCTCAATTCCAAAAATTCGTATCTTCTAAACAATTTGGTAAGATATCAATCGACAGTTGCCGGTGTGCCCATAGATCGAAGCATTTATTTTCTAAGTAAAATTGACAAAAATGAACCAGTTAGTCTTAAAAATTTACAACACACCCTTAAAAAATTAACAAACTAAATTTAAGAAATTCAACAAAATTTTAATAGCCAATAGAGGAGAAATCGCTTGTCGTGTAATAAAATCATGCAAAGCAATGGGCATTAAATCAGTTGCTGTTCACAGTGATGTGGATTACAATTCACTACATGTCAAAATGGCTGATGAAGCTATTTGCATTGGACCTGCACCTTCAATCAAATCATATTTGAACATTGACGCCATTATTGATGCGATTAGTCAGACAAAATCGGAGGCAGTTCACCCTGGCTATGGATTTTTGTCCGAGAACATGGAATTTGCAAGACGATTAGCAGAAATGGGCGTTGAGTTTATTGGTCCGTCAAGTAAATCAATTATGGCCATGGGAGACAAAATAATGAGCAAACGTTTAGCCAAAGAGGCTGGTGTTAGTATAATACCTGGATTTGATGGTGTAATTAGAGACGAAAAGCACTGTCTTGAAATAGCTAATCAAATAACATATCCAGTGATGATTAAAGCATCAGCTGGTGGTGGTGGTAAAGGTATGAGAATTGCTTGGAATGATAAAGAGGCTATTGAAGGCTTTCGATTGTCCAAAGCAGAAGCTGCTTCAAGTTTTGGTGATGATAGAATGCTTGTTGAAAAATTCATTGACAATCCTAGACATATAGAAATTCAGATACTTGGCGACAAACATGGAAACATTGTTTATTTAAATGAAAGAGAGTGTTCGATCCAGCGAAGAAATCAAAAAGTAATCGAAGAAGCACCTAGTGTATTCATTGATCCAGAAACCAGACGCAAAATGGGTGAGGAAGCTATCGCACTTGCTAGAGCTGTGGGCTATAGTTCAGCTGGTACATGCGAATTTTTGGTTGATTCTCAAAGAAAATTCTATTTTCTTGAGATGAATACACGACTACAGGTAGAGCATCCCATATCCGAGTGCATAACTGGTGTAGACATTGTGCAAGAAATGATTCGAGTCGCAAAGGGTCATAAACTAAATATTACACAAGATGACATCAAAATTAAGGGATGGGCTTTTGAATCAAGAGTATATGCCGAAGATCCATATAAAAATTTCGGTTTACCATCAATTGGTCGGCTTTCTTCTTATAAAGAGCCTGTTCGAAATATGGAAAATGTTCGATGTGATTCAGGAATTGAAGAGGGCTCTGAAATAAGCATTTATTATGATCCAATGATCTGCAAATTAGTAACATATGGAGCCGATCGTCAATCAGCACTGAATACTATGGTTAAAGCTTTAGATAATTATGTTATTAGAGGAGTAACAAATAATATTGCTTTATTAAGAGACATAGCAACTGAAGAAAATTTTGTCAAAGGTGATATAACAACTAAATATTTGCAAAAAATTTATCCAGAAGGATTCAAAGGAAAAACATTAAGCAAAGTAGAATCAAATAATTTGTTAGCTGTTGCTGCAGTTGTTTATGCAAAAGATGTCTTAAGAAGTAGAACATTCTTGAATTCTTCAGTCAAAAATCACCAAAATGAAAAATTTGATTTATATATATTTGACCATAATCAAATAGCTCATAAATGTCAAATAAGCAAAGATGAAGATAAATTTTTGGTTAATTTAGATGATGAGAATTCTTTAACAATTAGTGATTCATTTACTTTGTTCGATGAAGTGATAAATGTTAACTTAGGAGATGAAAATTTAACTTTACAATTAATTTCAAAAGAATCTAGTGGTGACATTAGCCTTCAATATTTAGGAACTAAAGTATTTATCGAAATCTATCAAAAAATTTATAATCTATTTATTTTTAGTTTAATTTAAAAGTAATGAATAAAAAATCATACGAATTGCTCAAATATATGCCGAAGAAAAAACAAGTTGATCTTTCGTCTGTGATTATTTCGCCTATGCCGGGAATAGTAAAATCAGTATCGGTAGAGATTGGTCAAATTATAAATGAAGGTGCTGAGATTTGTACTGTAGAAGCAATGAAAATGCAAAACAAACTGGTTGCCCAACGAACTGGCAAAATTAAGCAAATAAACACAAAAATTGGTGAACAAGTAGAAGAAGGAAAAATTTTAGTCGAACTAGAATAAGTAAAAAAAAAAATTTTAATCAAAAATTCTTAGATTGACAAAACCATTGTAGAAGTTAAATAAATTTTTAATTGTCAAATAAAATTATTAATTGATTAATTTAGAATAATAACTAGCTATACGAATATAAAAATAATAAAAAAACGAATATAAAATAAAAAAATATTGCATTTAAAAAAAGCTTTATTTTAAATAAATTAAATTTTGAAATAAAATACCAAATTTGGTAGATGGTGGGTGTCAGAAAAAATGACCAACCAAATTTCATATAAAAAATTTATGAAAAAAAATATCAAAAACTTGATAAAAAGAGTATTATATCGAATTTTTAGCTAGTCTAATTTTTCCAGAACTTTTTTCACATCTAAAACCTGTCCATCCAGTAGAACAGTGACACAAAAAATTATTAGAAGAAAGAGTTAAATTTGAATTTGATGAGAGAATAAGTTCGCATGTCCCTCGATTATTACAAAATGATGGACTACATGAACCTCCATTACGAGAAGAACCCATGAAAGCTGTACAATGAGGAACAACATTCGTACAAGTAAAACCACAATAAGGTTGAGGACAAGAACAAACATAATCACCTAAAACTCTAGGAACACATTGACCACCATTTTGACACTCGAAACCTGAGTCAAGACAATTGAGGGCTCTTTCACATCTTTGCCCAGTATAGGTGGGAGGACAAAAACATTTAAAACCAAGAGGATTAGAATAGTCATTTTGACAGGTTCCGCAAATACATGGATTGCGAACATTACAAATATCTTGAAGTTCACATTGCGCACCAGTATAACCAGTGGGACAGAGACACTTCAAAGAAGATCCTGAAATTTCACATTGGCCTCCGTTTTTACACTGATTTGGTTCACATGGATTTCTGTTTTCACATCTTTGTCCAGTGTATCCTGGAGGGCATTGACAGATATATGAATTACCTTGAGGAATACATTGACCATTTTGGCATGGGTTTGGTTCACATGGATTTCTGTTTTCACATCTTTGTCCAGTGTATCCTGGAGGGCATTGACAGATATATGAATTACCTTGAGGAATACATTGACCATTTTGGCATGGGTTTGAAAAGCAAGGGTCTCTATTTTCACATCTTTGTCCAGTGTATCCTGGAGGACATTGACAGATATATGAATTACCTTGAGGAATACATTGACCATTTTGGCATGGGTTTGGATTACATACTTCTTTTATTTGACATCTTTCACCTGTCCATCCTGGATTGCATACGCATTTCGAATAGCCATTCACAGTGACTATACATTTTCCATATATTCCACACTGACCGTTATTTACGCATGGATCTCTCTCTTCGCATAATCTTCCTAGGAACCCTGGCGGGCAAATACATCTAAACCCTCCTCCTATTCCAGATGGTGTGCATTTTCCTGCGTTTTGACATGGATTAGGCATACATGCATCACAGTATTCACATCTTTCTCCAGTAAAACCTGGCTTACAATTGCATTTATAACCATTTCTATCATTTATACATTCTCCTGAATTTTGGCATGGATTTGGATTGCACAGATTTTCTTTTAAATTTTAAAAAATTTTTAAATTTTATTGTATAAAAATTATTTACGAATTTCGCAAATATTTCCTACGTATCCGTTCTCACAGATACATTTAAATCCATCTAGTCCCTCTCGATAACATTTTCCGTTGTTTTTACACGGATTATCTTTACATGGATCTCCTTTTTTTTCTCATCTTAGTTAATTTAAATTTTTTTTTTATTTTATTTACTAAATTCACATCTGAATCCTTCATAACCGTATAAACAAATACAAGTAAAAGAACCGTCATATGTTGGACAACAAACTCCAAAATTTGCACATGGATTAGGGTCACATACCGATCCTTTTCTTATTTTAAATAAATCCTTAGCAATTAACTTAATTATTACTTTCACAATTCTTTCCAGTAAATCCTATTCTGCACTCACAGATATATTTTTCGTAAGTATTCCAAGAGATCTTACATTTTCCGTTGTTTTTACATGGATTCATAGTACAAGGATCTGCTGTAAATTTCAATGAGTAATATTTTTTGTAGTAATTAAATGAAAAGCCTTAATTTAATTCACTCACTTGTTTCACAATTCGGCCCAGTGGTTCCAAGTGGACACTCACATCTGTAACCAAAACCTGTGGAGATGCAATTTCCACCATTTTTACACGGATTTGAAGTACATGGGGATTGAATTTCGCAATTTGAGCCACTGTAACCGGGCAAACATATGCAACTTGAGCCACCGTTATAATTTTCCATACACTGTCCACTATTCAGACATGGGTTTGGATCACATGGATCTAATTGAAATGAAAAATTAGTTTTTTCTCTGATTCTATCATTTAAATAATTAATTATTAATTCTTTAAAACTTTATGTGATGGAAAATCAATATTCATAATTTGACCTACTCGGTGGTTTCACATTAATTTCACAATTGGTTCCGGTAAACTGAGGAGGACATACACAATTAGAATAGTATCCTGAGACTAAACATTCGGCACCATTTTTACATGGGTTAGGTTGACATGGATCTTATTATTTTTTCAATATTAGAATAATAAAATTTAAAGCTTATATTCTCACTGTTATTAATTGCAGAACTTTGACAAAATTGGCCGGTAAACTGAGGAAGACATTGACATACAAATTCATTACCAACTGGAGAACATTGACCTCCATTTTGACATGGATTCGGTTGGCATGAACTTGTCGGTTGATTAGCAACATCTTTAGAATTTGAAAATAATAAAAAATTATTTTTTTCATTCAAATATTTTACAGAAATCACAGGTTCTTCCTGTAAATCCTGGTGGACATTTGCAAGTAAAACCTCCAATACCGTCCGAATCACAAATGCCATTATTTAAGCACTTAGCCAATTTAGAAGAATAAATTATATATTTAATTATAAATTTACAGGATTGGGTTGGCAAGCATCACAGATTTGACACAAATCTCCCTGAAAGCCTAATCTACAAAAGCATTTGATGGTAAAACCATCTGAATTACAAGATCCTCCATTGCCACATGGATTTGGCGCGCACAAATCTCCTTTTAAGTTTAATGAAAATTAGAAACCTTAAAATCTTAGCCTATCTTAGCAAAATTTAACTATCCTCGGACCTTTAAATTGAAAAAAAAATTAGTTAGTATTTTTAATTTAAAAAAAGAAGCCATTAGCCGCGTTTTTTCAAAAATTTTATTACAAAATTAAGCAACAAGCAAAAGCATTTAATAATTTAGAAAAATACCTTATAAAAACTGGTCATGAAATTTATCACTTTTTTTATTAAGCAATCGAAATTGACAAAATGTTCCTGTGTATTCAGGTAGGCATTGACATTTTACTCCTCTCACTGTCATCAAACAAACACCTTTATTTTTACACTGATGTTTTAGGCATTCGTCTCTTATGCGATTTTTTATAAATTTTTTAGGTTGAAATTTTCTTTCTAACTGGCATCGTATACCGGTAAATTTTCTAGGACAAATGCATTGAAAACCAAAAGGTTTACTGACACAATGACCATTATTTAGACAAGGATTTATTGGCGGACATCCAATTACAAAACGAACTTTTTCACAACGGCTTCCTTCATAGCCTGGTTTACAAAAACACTTTACACCCATCAAGTCTTTGTCCTCTTCGCTGTAATGCGTATAATTCTGATCCATAATGCAAACACCATTGTTTAAGCACGGATTCATTACGTCACATATTTCTTTTAAAGAATCTTTTAGAAAATGGCAGATCATTTTTGCTTTTTTTTTTACTTGTTTCACAATTAGACCCAGTATAACCGTGCAAACATACACATTTTATTAATCCGGATTCAAACCTACAAGTAGCCTGATTTTTGCATGGATTATTGAATAGACATTGATCTATTTCTATAACAATTAATAATCAAATTAGATTAAATTGATTAATTTAGTTTTAAAATAAAAACTAACTTTTTTCACAAAATGTTCCAAAATAATCTGCATGACAAATGCATTTAAATACTGGATCAGAATTCATGCATATTCCATTATTTAGGCAGGGATTTTTTTCAGGACATACACCAAAAGAGGCTAATAGAACAAAATTTAAACATTAAAGTATTTTTATCGTTTATCTTTAATTACACAAATGACAAAGCTTCCCAAAAGATCCAGGCGGACAGCGGCACTCAAAACTATCATCCTTTTTTTCACATTTGCCACTATTACACGGATTGGGTTCACAAGGATCCAAATCTGAACAAATTAAAAAACAAATAAATTTCTTAATTTAATTAAAAATAAATAATATTACAAAAATTATTTATCAGTTCAATATCTAGTTCAAGTGTTACTGTTGCTATGGGAGCATTTGTAATCTTAACATTTTCCTCTTCATAATATTCATAATAATCATCATAGTTGTCAATGTCATTTTCTAATTCATGAACTAACTTAATTGTATCATAATAGTCATAATAATCTTCATTCTGAATTTTTGGTAAATCAAAAGACGCAGTTTTAGGCTTTCCTTCCTCGATCAATTTTTCAACTTTTTCAATATCCAAATCATAATCCTCATCAATAGTGATCATATCAATATTGGACAAATTTAAAATTTCTTTAACATCATCAGAATTTCTCTTATTATTTCTTTTACGAGACTTAATTACTGAAAAAATTTTGACCAGAAATTTAAAAGATCCGATTTTCTAAAGAATAAATTGGAATTAAGATCCTCAAAGAAAATTTACTTTTTTCACATTTGTCGCCAGTAAAACCATATCGACAACTGCAACCTAAATTACCACTTGGCAATTGAACACAAATGCCTCCGTTACTACATGGACAATTAGCTGGCTGTGAATAAGTACACGATGGTTCCCATGGAGCACACATGCATTTGAAGCCATCAAATGTGTCCAAGCACATTGAGCCTACTGGACATGGATTCAATGAGCAATCGTCTTTTCCGCGTATGGCAGTTATATTTCCATCGTTACAATAATCTGATGAACAAATGCACCAATATTTGTTTGAATAAGTCAAGCAGCCATCGTAAAGTAAATTGTTTAGCCATGGCTCGTCTGTACAAGATCGGTCCGAAACTGATTTGATTATTTTGTTTAATTTCTTAATTTAACTTTATTTAAACTTACTAAAAGCTGAATTGTTGCTTATTGACTTAAGTACACACTTCGATGATTGACAAGTGCACTCGGGAGATTTTAAATTTTCATTAGCACAGGAATAACAGTTTAAATTTTTCGATGATAAAATTATCACATCATTAAATGGCATTGATAAGTTGGCACTTGGCAAGGCCTTGGTTTGCCGGTAAGCTGTTCCCAAGAGAACAAATAAATAAAATAAATTCATAACCTTAAAATTCTAGAATTTATTTTTTTAAATAAATAAAAAATTTCGCTTGTTTATAAGTTTTTTTTAGTCTTTGATGAAATGAGCTTGAAACTCAATCAAATTTATAATAAGAAAGATGCAACAAAGACGCTAAAAACAAAACGAGATTGAGGAAATATATCTTATTTGAATAGAGATAATTTTAATGGAGATTGACCAAGACACAGAAATCCGAGTTTAAGTCCATTCAAAACCAAGTTTTTATAATTTTTTAATCTTACTATTGTATATGATGATTTTATGAGTAAAAAAATAGCTTAAATAGCTTTTAAAGACACCAAAATACCATTCGAGATAATAAATTTATCTAAATACACATTCGAAAGGACTTAAAGGTAAACTATTAGTGTGTGCATTGATATTCGAAAAGATTGAGCTTTGTGTGTTTAATGATTGAAATAGCTGAATGTTTTTTTAATAAAGTACGGGATTAAATTTAGATTATTAAAAAAAAATTTGGTTTAAGTTTGTTTTTTTTTCATTCAAAGTAGCTAAATATAATATCGTATGAAATGTCATTTATAATCTCTACTACACAATTAGATAGCAGTTTCAAGAAAAAAAAAATTAAAAAATAGTGTTAATAATTGTAAATAATCTTTAGCTAAGAAATTTGGCATTGTGAATATCAAATGCGGACGACATTAGAACCAGGTGTATTGTAAATGTAAATAATCAAATTAACAAGTAGATGAAATTTAAGTAAAGGTATATTTTGATTTTATTTTTTTTTAAATATAATTTTAAGCTAACATTGTGGTCATTATTTGCAAAGGGATTAAAATTTTGATAAAATTTTGAAGAATTTGATAAAGATAAAATTTATATTAATTTTTTTTAAAAGTTTTTAATTAAACAAATATTTTTTTTTCAAATTAATATTATCATATGAGCCAAATAAATACGAAGGATTCTCCACACTAAATAATGATAACATTTAAATTTAATCGTATTAAAATTAGATATTTAATTTATTTTTTAGGAACTTACTTTACATATCTAGTTAAAAAGTTCATTTTGAAATATTTGATATGATTGTTGCCATATAAAATATTAAATTAAATTTAAAACTATATAAAAAATTTAAATAGTAATTTTTAAATTCTGTATGCAACGAGAAGACGATCAAATAATAATTATTAATTGAATTGATGGTTATAGAGAAAAGAAATCAAAAACTTCAAAGTGAAAAAAAAAGAAAAGTAATTTTACTAAATACCAAAACAAATTTTTTAAAAATTTTATTTAAATTTTAAAACCTGTTAAAATTATTGCTAAATTTGCTTTATTTACTTTACAATCTTGATAATGCAATTAAAGAAATTTGTTTTGAATATGAGACAAAAAGGTTAAATTTAATTAAAAAATTTGAATTAAATTTATATTTGCAGTACCGATGAAAAATTAATTCTATTTAATTACTTGATTAACTGAGGCATTTATTATACAATAGATGAACAGAAATTCAATTGAGTTATTTAAAACTTAAAAATATACATTGTAAATATACATTTACAAAGGATTTTAATCAATAATTTAATGTTTGGTTTGCATTCTTAGAAAAATTCGTTGAGGATGATGTAGCGTATTTTAAAATAATAAACACACACATTATTTAAGACAAAAACTAAGTCTGGTAGTTTTTCGTCGGTATGGATCGCATTAGACACAATAATAGTAATAAATGTGAAAAATTTTTTTCATTTGTAATATTTTTCTAATGAAAAATTAATTTATTTTAAAAAAATTGGATAATATTAATATCATTGCTTGATTTTGAAACATGTTGAAATTTTTATGTGTTTATTGAATAATGTTTTATAAAAATGGAAAAAGTTCTATCAAAATAAAATCATCTTTTTTATTTAGATGAACACAAGATAATAAGCGCAGTAAATCTGATGAACTATTTTTACAAATAAATATCATTCAGTTCTGATGCAATAAAAGATTATATTTATTGATTATTATTATAGATAAAAATCTAAAGAGAGATTAAAGATTTGGCTTAGGCATAATAATTTGGGAAGAAAAACTTAATTTTAACAAATGAATGATAATTTAATCCGAAAAAGGCATTTTAGCAAACAAGCCAAATCTTAGGATTAATTTTGTATAGAAATTAAGGATAAAAAATGATTAAAAATAATTAAAAAAATTTAAGATATAATAAGTTTTTTTGCATTATTAAAATTTATAGAATAGAAAATTTACCTTTAATTTTTATTAATTAAATTTTAACCAATATATTTCAAAAACAACCGAGATTTGAAAAAACAAATAATTAATTTTAAATAAAATTCACTAACAGAAATGAATTTAAACCTCTTTGAGTTTATCTCACAAACATTTACCATAATTTACATTTATTTTTTGGGTTCATTTTGGAGTCAATCGGACAGTTAAATGCTTGGGCAAATTCATCTGAATTAGCAATTGTACCAAGAACTCGAAATTTAGGAGGTGAATGCTGGTCAACCGAAATAGATAAATGTAATGAATCCGCCGTTATTTTGGAACACCAAGTCTTAATAAATCATAACATAAAACTAAAATTTAAATAAGAAATTTCTAATTTTTACTTGTGCAAATGAAACAAAAAAAACTTGTCTATTTGACAAATTTAGCAGTGGTAAATTGTTTTCTTCTCCATGTTCTTTTATCCATTTTAAATAGGCATAAAAAGCCGATCTTAAACCACCATTATCTGCAATATTTTCTCCCAAAGTTTGATTACCATTTAAAAAGTCCTCATCAATCACTTTAAATTTGGAATACTGCTCAACCATACATTTGGAAGCTTTTTTAAAATCCTCAATGGTTTTGTTATTCCACCATTGATGCATTATTCCATTTTTATCATATTCTCTGCCAGAATTGTCAAATCCATGTGTTAACTCGTGTCCCATAATGGACCCAATTGAACCATAGTTAACTGACATTGGACTAGATTTTTAAAATTCAAATAAATTAAATAAATAAATAAATTACAAATTTTACTTTTTTGGATGGAAAAAAGGCTCTTTTAATATTCCACTTGGAAATACAATCTGATTCCTAGTCGGAGAGTAATAGGCATTGACAGCTGATGACGTCATTTCCCATCTAAATTTAAATATTTTTAACAAAAAATTTTGTATTATTCAATAAAAGGCTTACTCGGCTCTGTTAACTCGCTTACGGTAAGCTGATACCTCATTTTTAAGAGCAAATTGAACTAGCTTAATTTCATTACCAAAATAGTCATCTTCATCTATACTCAAGTCATCATAGCGTTTTTCCAGAAGTTGGTCATTTTCGACAAAATCTGGATAGCCAATTAAATCGTCAACATAGTTTACTTTTTCCTCTGCTAATTTTCTAGTTTCTTCGTCCATCCAAAGAATACGTGGAAAATTTTCCACAAACGAATTTTTAATTGAACTAATCATCTTTTGCGCTTCGGTCTTTGAATTGATCGGAGAGACCCGTAAAAATATCCTTGTCAAAGCAAAGCCTAGACCAAGTATAGTATCTGTGTGTTCTAAGCAAATTTGCCATCTTTCTGCCGAATTCGAGCCAGTCAATGCTTCACCCAAAGTAGTAAATTGGTCTCGATATTCTTTGGACAATAAAGGAAGTGAAAATTTAATTAATTGAGTAATCACTGATAATTTCAAAATTTTTTCTTTTTCTGGTGTTGATTTATACTCTTTGATTAGATTATTTAAGTCTTTAAAATAGTCCAAGCCCATGACTATTATTTCATCATTTTCTTGTATTATTTCTTTAGAACCGTACTTTTTCAGTATTGAATTTAAAAATTCGGTCCAGTTGAAAAACGTGGCATACTTTGTGTTTAAATCATTCATACGTGTCCTACTATAAGAGTTCTCAACACTAGCTATTTTTTCCGACGGTACTTCAAATACCAATATCAATCAAATAAAAAAATTAAAATTTTTTAACTAGATTTACACATTATATTGGCAAGTTTTGTCTCAAATTCAAACAAATCTTCGATTTCTTTAGTTGCATTATCAAGATTGTCAAAAAGCAAATTTAACACGTTTATTAGAGTTTTTTTATAAATATCTATAACCTAGTAAAACTTTTTTAAAATTTTATTTTTGTTATTTAGTAAAATTACTTTAGTGTTTTTTTCACTTGAATTGTTGATATAAAATGAACGCTCAAGACCTAACGATCCTTGAATAATCTAAAAAAAATATATGAAAAAAACAAAAAATTCAGGCTAAAAAACCTCTATGTTGCTAAAACTTGAATTTTTGTCGTCATCAAGGACATTGAACTCAAACAAGGAATTGACTCCATACTCTTTTTGAACTAGTTTTAACAGTTCAGTAAACGTTTCATTAATTTCAAGTTTGTTCTCTTTATTTTTATACATAACTTTTTCTAGTATATTCAATAGAGGCCTGGCTCCGCGATCTTCAATTTTTCCCTTTTTGTCCATGCATGACATGTAGAATCGTTTGGCCTTTAATTCAGCCTCAGTGAAATTTTCACCCACTTTAGTCATATTAGACTCAAGTTTTTCTTTTAATAAAAGATTATTTTCATAAGTGACCATGCTCAAAGTTCCCCATCTAGAAAAACCAGTTGGTATGAGATTTTTTTTGGCCCAGCCGCCACAGGCATATTCGTAGAAGTCATCACATGGATTGACATCAAAATTAAGAGAATTGCGAATTGATGCAGCAACCATGAGACATTGATCTGTGGTGCAGAGATTGTTTTTCTTGTCCAGTTCTTTTTTATAATTTAAACTAATAAATGCTAAGACAAAATTGACAAACAATAGTGCCAAAATGGTCAATAAGAGAATTTTTTCGAATAGTTTTCGGGATTTGTTAGTCTTAGAGCTTGAAACAGTAGAATAATCAACTGAAGGCAGTGTTTGTAGAACTAGGCTGTCAACATCTTGTTCCAATGTTTTGAATTCTGTTTCATTTGATGTAGGGTTTCTTGACGTAGTCTCCATTGTTGATAAACTTTTTTCAGATGCCTTTTCTCTCAGCACACTGTAGCGCGTATTTGATGTTAATTCCATTATTTTAATGACAAGATATTTTAATAGAATTTTAAGATAAAAAAAATCTAAAAACAACTCGCTAAGCACATCAATGTCTAGGGATCTATTTGAACCAAGTCTGAAGTGAATAAAAAATTCTAAATTAGTTGACTATAAATCGATTTTATTTTGGTGTTGAATAAAGCAAAAAATCGATTAAAAAACAAAATCAGAAATGATACATGAAAGCTAAACGATAAATGCTTCTTTTCTAAATTGACTTTCTCAGACTTTTAAATAATTAAAAAATATATATAAATTTTAGTTCGAAAATGGCAAGGAATTATGCTTTATTTTCATTTATGTTTTTTTTCATTATTTTTAAAATTATGCAAAATCAAGTGCCTAGACTGTTTCCCTAATTTTTCGCATTTTAGAAACATTATTCAAGTCCTTTCAAATGAACTTATCAAAATTGATATTTAATTTAGATTTAAAACCATAATATCGAATGATTTCAAATCTCAAGTCTGATATTTAATTACTTTGAAGTTTGAAATTAAAAATAAGGCTAATTTAAGAGACAAACGGTTTAATCCGGTTTAAAGTTTGTACCAGCTAAATAATGGACCAACCGATGTAGTAAAATAATATATGGTAATTAAATAAAAATTTGAATGCATTTAAAATAAAGCTCTATTATATTCAGCTTTGAGATAAACTTAAAAAATTAAAATTTTATGTATATTGTAAATTTATAAGAGGATTCTGGAATTTTTTTAAATTAAATTATTCACTTAATTAATTGATTCTGAAAAAAAAATTCTTTTATTTAGTAAACCTCGTAAGTATAAAACCTGTCAATTAGAATAATTATAAGGATTAAATAAATTATTATTTTAAAACAAAATGAATATTCTACATGATTCTACACGATTTTGATTAAAATTACAACACATAAGCAATCTGAAAATTTGTTTATTTATTTTTAATTTCAAATTTTTCCCGACTAAAAACAATTAAAAGGGAATCAATCAAAAACTTCTGATTTTATTTTTTTTATTTTATATGAATATCTAAAGGCTTAGAATCGAGAAATATTAATGCCGCTTTTATTTCAAGATAATTAAGTCATTAGAAAATAAAGGAATAAAGATAACATCTAGAATACATGGCAACGCTATGCTCAACGATAATAAAAACAAAAAGATAAAATAGTTTTAATTTAAATATAACTTTTCTTTTCCTATCAAAATTTATCCTAGATTTAGATTTTGCAATGATTTACCATCTAGAGAAGATTAAGCTATCAACAAAATCAATTAATTATCTAAGCTTATTTGAAAAGGTCTGCTTTCAAATTTTCATGTTTAAAAAATATGAATTAATAATTAGAATTTTTATTTATATTAAAATAATTTAAGCCTGATTAACAAAAACCACTTAGTATTTATAATTTTTTCCATTAATATTTAAACAATAATTATTAATTATTTAATTTTTTCAAGATATAATGACAAAAATTTAGCTGGATATTATAAATTCTAATATTGACAATATCCGTTTTTTTTTAAATTAAAAATATTTGATTTATTATTATTGATTTTTTAGAAATTGATAACAATTTGATAAAAAAATTATCTTTGAATTGAAATAAAATTATTTTATTTTCAAATTTATTTATTCTAATTTTTCAAAAAGAAAAAAATTTTGGTAAAAATAAAAACTCATAATAGATATAAAATAAATTAACTTTCAAGAACTAGACTAATCAAGTTCAAAATACTAAACAAGTTAAATAATTAATTTGTGACTTGAAAATAATCAATATAATAATCATGAATGTACATCATAATGGCTATTGGTTGACCTATGATCAACGAAATCCAAACTGCCATATTTCCATAATTTCCATGCAAAAATTTCTTCACTACAATTGCAAACGGTATCTTAAAAAAGATAAACTAAAACAAAAATTTTGCTTATTTTTAATTATTATACTTGAACTATCATTCCCAAAAAAGCCCATATTCTAAACATTCTCAATGGTATGGATACTAGGTATTCATGAAAAAAAGCTGATACAAAAAAAACTATCAGACTGGCTTGTGCTTTAGTGATTCCTTGGGATAAAAGAGGCTTATAAATGTGTCTTAGACAAAATTTGTGAACTGGTATATTCCAATTTTGCCAAAATCCATTCACATCTTCGGCATTCCACCAGTCGCGATAAAATTCTCTGTCACCAAATCTAAGAATCTCAGCCAAAACATTTAGATATGAATGAAAGAAACAATAAAAACCGATTAACCATATTACATGGTTAGGAACAGCTAATTTAAGTAATCTTTCAATTATCTTTAGAATATTCGTTTCGCGAAAAGGTATCTTGCTATTTTTAAGTATAGGCACCACCCATTGCTGTAGCAAAATAAGTGATAAACTTGACAAGAAAATAATCTCACTAGATCGCCGTATTAGAAAGCTTTTTCTAATGCGTTGCGATCTAGGAAAATTTAACTCATAACAAAGAGTTGGAGCAGCCATAAAATAGTACAAATTTTCAAAATTTAAATTTTGAGGATATTCTAGCAGAGAACTATTTTCTTCTATTTTTTTGCAGGAATTTTTTTCCACTTTATTGTTATTTCCTTGAACAGCTGATTCATTTTTTATTTTAAGGCGGTAATGTCTGTTTACTTGAAAATAAGAAACTAATTTCATTGACAAGCATGTGTACCAAGCCAATGCAAAAAATGAAGATACTTAAACAAAAATAATATTAAATGTGACAAAAATTTTTTGTTTCAAATCGACATGTACCTGGATTTGCTTCACGATACCACAGATAAATAGCCGGTGCTAACAATGCGGTAAAAATGTTCATAAAGCAGTAAAATTTCCCGCTATTTTCTCCAATTCTAGACTTTTAAAAAATTAGAATAAATAGATCGATTTTTTTATTTTATTTTTTCAATACCTTTTGCAAAAGCTTTTCCAAATAAAGTGCTAGAATGATGAACAAATTTGATAAAACTAAAGCTAGTAATGAAGGCCAGGCTGTAGGATCTTTGATAAAAAGAATAGGAACATCAAATCTAACTAAAAAACCATATTTCAATAAGTTTTCGAGCACCAGTCGGCTCGATGACATAACCAGTAGTACTACACATAAATTTAAAATTCCTCTGTAGTTTGTATATCCTCTGGCCGAACTCAAAAGTGAATCTCTAATTTTATGACACCTTAATAAAAAATTTCAAAAATTTTAGTTTAATTTGTTTAGATTATAAAAAAAATATTTCATTTTGAATTCTTACGATTCGAATGGATGCAATCGTTGATCCGATTGAGTAGTAATTTTTTCGGGCTCTTCTACATTTTCATTTTTAGTTAATGTTATTTTACGAGATCTTAGCTCTTTTATCTCGGAAGTTGTTTTCATTTTTTCACCATTAAGTGATTAAAATATAGAACAATAAATTTAAATTTATTTACTAATAAAACACACATTTTTAGCTATTTTTATTCAACTCTTAAAAAATATTTGCAATATGCATTACACACTTTGGACAGAATTATGTAAACTTAGATTATTTGTGTACCTTGTTTGAGGATTCTTTTCAAAAAGATAAGGCCAGCTTTAAAATTATAAGAATGGCAAAAATTATGCTTGTTATAATTTATCATAAATTAAAAATTATTAAGTAAAAAAAATTAATCTTGTCGCAAAAATCGATAAAAATTTTGGGCTCCATATTTCGAAATTATTACATTTTTTATTTGTTTATACTCTGCATTGAATTAATATAATTTGAATAAAATTTTAAAATGCAAAAAAAAATTAAGATAAAAACTTGAATTATTCGTTTTAGTATTTGAATCTAGCTTTACTTAACTAGAACTTATAAAGCTAGCATGATTATGCGATTTATGATATATCTAGTTTTTTTTTACTTTAGAAATTAATTTTTTTTAAAATTATTTTTATTTTTAATAGAAAAATTTAGAAATGAGCTCCCTATTTCGAGGTGAGGACATGACCTTGTGTCAAATTTATTTTCAATCCGAAGCGGCATACTCCTGTGTAGCTCAGCTTGGTGAATTAGGAATTGTCCAATTTAGAGATGTACAAACAAATTTTAACAAAATAAATCTCTTGGAAAAATTAAATTTTCTTTTAAAGCTAAATCCAACTGTGAATGCTTTTCAGCGAAAATTTGTCAATGAAGTACGTCGCTGCGAGGAGATGGAAAGAAAGCTCCGATTTTTACAAAGCGAAATAATAAAGGAAAAAGAAATAGCTCTGGCTGATGCCCAAGAATTTTGCGAAGCTCCTAAATCAAAAGAAATGATTGATATGGAAACTGCTTTGGAACAGTTGGAACACGATCTGCAAGAGGTCAATTCTAATAAAGATGCATTGAAAAAAAATTTTCTTGAACTGCAAGAGTTGAGACACATTTTGACCAAGGCTACCACTTTTTTTGAAGAACAAGATAGAATTCAAACTGGAGAGCAGACTGTTTTGCAAATGGATACTCAAGACCGAGTTCAACCATTGAGACTAGGATTCCTAGCCGGTGTTATCGATAGAGAAAGAGTGCCATCTTTTGAGCTAATGCTATGGCGTATTTGTCGTGGTAATGTATTCTTAAGAACTGCCGAAATTGAAGAAGCTCTTGAAGATCCGAAAACTGTAAGTTTCATCAATCAACAATGAAATTAATTTTTTCAAATAGAAAGACTAAAATTTTCAAAAGTATATTTTCTATATTAGCTAAAAATGCTCTTTTCTGTTCTTCAATATTTTTGCCATCTAATAATAATTCAATTTTTTGATTTTAGAATACCCAAGTGAACAAAACGGTTTTCATATTGTTTTTTCAAGGTGAACAATTGAAGATCAAAGTTAAAAAAATATGTGAAGGGTATTGAAATTTAAAATAAATTTAATCAAAATAATTTATTTTTTTTTAGTTTTAAGGCAACTATTTATCCATGTCCAGAGACAGCAAGCGAACGACGAGAAATGGGTCTAGGTGTAATGACTCGTCTTGAAGAGCTTAAAACAGTATTGGATCAGTCATTGAATCTAAGAAAAAGTCTGCTCACTAATGCAGCTGTGAATGTTAAGACCTGGTTCTGCCGAGTCCGAAAAATGAAGGCTATTTATCATACAATGAACATGTTTAATTTAGAAGTAAATCAAAAATGTTTAATTGCAGAATGCTGGGCTCCTGTCAATGAGCTTACCAGAATTAAATTAGCTTTGGATAAAGGAACAGTACGATTTGATTAAAAATTTTATTTCTATAAATTTTAATTTATTTTTCAAAGGAGCTAAGTGGAAGTAATATACAATCAATTCTGAACAGAATGGAAACAAAAGAACAACCTCCCACTCACCACAGATTGAACCAATTTTCAGAGGGATTTCAAAACATAGTCGATGCTTACGGTATTTCAAGCTACCGTGAAATTAATCCGGCTCCATTTACTGTAATAACATTTCCATTTTTGTTTGCAGTCATGTTTGGTGATGCTGGTCATGGTCTTATTATGAGCTTATTCGCTCTTTTTATGGTTTTAAGAGAAACACAATTAAAGAACAAGTTTAAGACAAATGAAGTTTGGCAAATATTTTTCGGTGGTCGGTACATTATTTTACTCATGGGTCTTTTCAGTATTTATACAGGATTGATTTATAACGATGTTTTTTCTAAATCTATGAACATATTTGGTTCAAGCTGGAAAGTTGGAGTGACCAAAGATTTTGATTTCAAAAAAGTGACTGTATTCGACTTGAATCCAAATCCTAATGTTAATCGCTCACTCAATGAGGTCAAAATGTATTCAGGAACTCCATATCCTTTCGGAATTGATCCTATTTGGATAATGTCAATAAACAAAATTGCTTTTACAAATTCTCTCAAGATGAAATTTTCGGTTATTATAGGCATCATGCAAATGATGTTCGGTTTGGTTTTGTCTTTGCTAAATCATCTGTAAGATTTTGAAAATTAAAAAAACAAAAAAAATTTTCATATATGATTTTAAAATAAATATTTTTTTTAAAGATTTTTTGGAAAAATGGCCAGCGTATTTTTTGAATTCATTCCTCAAGTTATTTTTTTGACATTCATATTTGTTTATCTGTGTTTGATGATATTCATCAAATGGATTCGATTTGACGGTTCACCTCACTCAACACAATGTGCACCTAATTTATTGATAGGTAAATTTAATAAATTTTACGTTTAAAAACAAATATTATCATTTATTTAAATTAAAAAAAAAATTCAAGAATTGATAAACATGTTTTTTTTCAAATCGGCTGCTGACGAAGATTCGTGTAAAGCATTGTACTCTGGTCAATCAATAGTGCAAAAAATTTTAATTATTTTGGCAGTTTTATGCATTCCAACAATGCTTTTAGGAAAACCGATTATTCTTTATTTAAGACACAAACGCAAGTCTCAGGTATTTTTTTTTATTCATTATTGTTGTGTACTTGGCAAAGGTTTAATTAGATCGGCCAACGGTTGTCCGACTCCGGACATTTGAATCCGATGGCCCATGATGATAACACCAGTGATTCGAATGAAGGAGTTGATTTGAAAATAATGACACAGACTCCTCTCGGAAAAGGCTCACCAGATACTAGTCACGACGATGAAGATGAAAATGTAATTAAAATTTTATTTTTTTTATAAGAGTGGGGTGAGATTAGAAGAAGACATGAGACATATTACAGAATTAAATAATAATGTAGTAACTAGTGATTCAGTTCACCAAGAATCGACCTATTTGGTCAATAGTGAAGCTGAACTTCTTACTGACCATGATGATCCTGAGGAAAAGGTTGACTAAATGTTGTGTTAAAATTTAATGCTCTATTTTAAATGTTAAATTATTGTTATGGCTATTTTGGTGATATTTTATCGTTCTAATAGTAATTTACAAGCCATTTTAAAATATCGCCAAAATTTTCTTGGGCTATTATTTTATTAATATTTAATAATTTTTAAACGTTTTTTTAATTTTTAATATATTTTTTTTAATGGGTAAATATAATATTTAAATTATCAAATTTAACCTGTTAATATTTAAGTTTGATATGGGTGAAATTGCGGTAGAACAATGTATTCACACCATCGAATACTTTCTCGGTTGTATTTCACATACAGCATCTTATTTGCGGTTATGGGCTTTGAGTTTAGCTCATGCGGGTATTGTTTTAGTCTAAAAAAATTTTAAAAAAATTAATTAAATTTTAAATACTAGAATTGTCCGAAGTGTTATGGACAATGATTTTAAGAATAGGTCTTCAAAGTGGATCAGCTCCTGGTTTCGTAATTCTTTGGCTGGTATTTGTTCCATGGGCTGCTTTTACTGTTGGAGTATTGCTTTTAATGGAGGGCTTATCTGCCTTTTTACACGCACTCAGACTTCACTGGGTTGAATTTCAAAGCAAATTTTATAAAGGCGAAGGCTATCAATTTATTCCTTTTTCCTTTCAACAAATTCTTGAACAAGCTGAAAACCCCGACCAAATATAATCTCCAAACTAAATATTATTTTTTGTAGCGAAAAAATTAGATATCAAAAATTTTATATTTTTTTATTTAAAATTATTTTTTAGTTTAAATAAAGATCTGCTCCCAACTATTTATCTTTTTCTCTTTCTTTGTCTTTTTCTATTTCTTTTTCATTGCACAATTCAATACCATTTCCTTTTCGAACAATACGAGCATTTTTCTGCTTCTTTTTAGCTTCATAAATTGTAATTAAAGCTTCTTCAGGCTGGCCTCCTTGTTCTCTGTATGCACTTATGGTAACAGGTGATGCATCATAGGTTTTTGTGTGTTTAGATTCATTTGTATCCAAATGGAATCGAGTCGGTCTACCTTTAGAATCAGTTATGGTGACAACAATTATTTGATCTGTTTCGTTTGAAACATTTACTCCATATGTATCGCTAGCTGAAAAGAATATGTTTTTGAAAAAACTTAATTTTAAATCAAACAAGTAAAATGGAGAAAACTTTATTTTTTTAATTATTTGAATTACTCTAAAACATAGGTGGTGAAAATACCAAGCATATTGTTCAGTTGAGCAAAAAAAGGTGCCAATTTAGAAAAAAAATTTCGAAGTATAACGAAAAAGTGTTGGAATTTAGTAACTAGTGCTTCTTTAAAGTTAATCAAAAAGTTTTCTTGAGATCCAAAAATAGCTGTTTGGGATGAGTCGACGGACATATTTTTATTTTGGAATGCTTGATTTTTTAGCTAAGAAATTTTTCTTTTCAATTTTTAACTAAAAAATTCGCTTCTAATTGTAAAATGTATTCTCATTTCAAAACAAAATAAAAATTTTTCTATTTATATATTTTTTCTCACTATTTGACTATACTGAATTATCAAAATTTTCTTTAAATAAAAATTTTAAATAAATTTTTGATAGAATTTTAATTTTATTTTAAGATTTTTTCATCAATCTTAGAAAATCTTTTTTTTCTCGAGCTCTATTTTGTTTAAATATTTTTGAACTAATTTATATTAATCTTGAAATTGTTTTAATAAGTTAAAATGATTTATAATTTGCAACATAAGTTTTTATTATTTTTAAGCTTTCTTTCAAAGTCTTATTGAGATATTTAATAATTTCTAATGAATGACATTTAAAAAAAAAATTGCGTTTCTTCTCAATTCTAAAGTGCGATATTTCCTCTTAATTAAAACCATTGCAGGAAAACATCAAACTAAGATTTCTAATAGAAATAGTTTTTATATAATGATTAATATTGCATTTGCATGGTTCGATATTTATCGAAACATTTTTCACGATTCAAACATACATTTAAAATATCACATTTTAATAATTTAATTTTAATATTCAAATATTTTACTTGCAAATCTTAAAAAAATATCCGCTTACGAACTACAATTAAATTTCAAAAAATTCCTTTATCGATCGAAAAATTTCTATTTAAAAAAAATAGCTTGAAGATTTAAAATAACCGAAATAAAGAATATCAATTAAAATTAAAAATAAAATTTAAAATCTGTAAAAAAAAATGGATGACAATGGTAATAGTAAAGAATCTAGATTTCCCTTTTGGACAATTGCAATTATTGTAATTACAATCTGTGGCATTGTTTTGTTAGTTATAATTATTCTTTCATGCAATAAAAAGAAAAAAATTGGTAACCATTGGCAAAATTTTTTTAAGATCACTTTATATTTTTTATTAAAAGAAAATAACAAAGATTCAATTGATTTTGAAGACAGAAACTCGTGTAATTTAACAGTTTTTTCTATAGCCAGATATAATTCGGACTCTATTTCTTTAACTACGGAATCAAGAAAATTTGAGGACAGGCTACCATCTTATGATGAACTGTTTCTTGAAGATTTATAACACAATTAAAATATCATTAAAGATAACATTTATGTAAAACAATTTTTATTTAATGAACAAAATAAAATTCATCTGAATGATCATTTTTAATTATAAGGGAGAAAAATATTTCTATGCTAAATTAGAGAAAAATAATTATTAAATTTTATTTTATAATAATCTTCTGACCGAACTTGCTCTAGCAATGCTGGCTGCACGAACTTGTTGTTCTCGCTTTTTTTTTTAATTAAAAATTAAAATCAATTCAAGATTTTTTTTCAAACAAATTACTTGTGGAGAACTAGCTCTTCCTTGAGAAACAGTACTGCGATTTTTAACTCTTTGTTTATTGAGAAGACACTCAGCTTGACCAGCTCTTTCTTCAGCATCATCTAATTCACTCTGTACCTTACGGAATTTTGCAAGGTTAACAGCAGCAATTTCTTCAGCCTCTTCAACTTGTCTCTTGTAAACTTTTAGTTTATTTTGAAGTTTCTCAACCAAGTCTTGTAAACGAGCTTGATTTTTTCTGTCTTCTTCGGCTTGGAAGGCCAATTCCTTTAGTCTTCTATCGTTCTTTCTAACCTCTTTTAAAGTTTCCTGATGATGTCTTTGTTCCATGTCCAATTCAGATTCCAATTGATGAATCTAACAATCAATTTTACTTTTATAAGTTCAAAAAATTTAAAAAACTAACTCTTTGTTCAAGCTTTTGAATAATTCGTTTACCACCTTTAAGAGCATTTGCTTCAGCTTCATCTAATCTTATTTGTAAATCTTTAACTTGTTGCTCAAGAGCCTTTCTTAGCTTTTCGACACTCGAAACATGCTCCTAAATCAAATGCTAATTTAAAGAAATATTCTAGAAAAAAAAAGACTACTTGTTCCTGGCGTAATTCTTCAGCTAATCTTGCTGCATCGGCCGAAGTTTTTCTAACTCTCTCTTCTGAATTTTTCAACTCAGCAATGGACTCGTCCAATTCTGCCTTTAAAACAGCCAAGTCGTTGTCTAACTTTCGTTTTTGAGCACCAAGATTTGAATTAGCGGCTCCTAGTTCGCTAATTCTATCAGCAGCTTCATGCAAATCATTTTCAGCAGCTTTACGAGCTTTTTCGGCTTGTTCAAGGGCAGTTCTAATTTCTTCTAACTCTGAGGCTAACATGTCTGCACGACGCTCTGCTTGAGCTGTAGCTTCTTTAGCTTCATCTTTTTGACGCTGTTCATCTTCAATTTGGGCCTGCAATTCACTAATAGTTTGCTGTAATTTTTTGTTCGATTTTTGAAGATCAGCATTTGCTCTATTTGAATGATCCAAAGCAATTTCAAGCTCATTTATATCTGATTCAAGCTTTTTCTTTTGTCTGATTGCTTCAGCTTTACCTTTAGTTTCTGCCTCTAGACTAGCTTGCATAGATTCCAATGCTCGTTGATGATTTCGTCTTGTATTTTCAAATTCTTCCTCTTTTTCATGTAAGCGTCTATCAATTTCTTGTCTAACTTGACTCAATTCTAATTGTGCTCTCAAAACTTTGGCCTCTTCTTGTTCCAAAGCACCTTCAGCCTCTTCCAAAGCAGCTTGTAATTCATCCTTTTCGATTTCAAGTCTTTTCCTAGATTTTTCCAATTCATGAATAGATTTTCCACCTTCACCAAGCTGATCCATTAAGTCTTTGATTTCGTCGGACAAATTTTTGTTCTCACGTCTCAAAGCCTCAATAGATTCGTGACTTTCTTCATACTGAGTCTTTAGCTTGAACAATTCAGTTGAATACTGACGAGCTTCTTTCTGAGATGCTTCTAATTCTAAAGTAATATCTTCGCATTTTTGCTTCCATTCTCCGATCAATTTATCAAATTGTTTTTGTTTCTTTTCCATGGCATTAGCATTCGAATTAGCTCGTTCAACATCAACCATCAGGTCTTCAACTTCATTTTGTAATCTTTGTTTTGTTTTTTCAAGACTGTTACATTTAGCCAAAGCTTGTTCAACTTGCTCTTCAGCTTCACCCAATTTTGCAGCTAGTTTTCTCTTGGCTTCTTCAAGCTCTTCAGCTCTTGCCAAGCCTTCAGTTTCATATTTAGATCTCCATTGTTGCATTTCACTGTTTACTTTAGCCAAATGCTTTTGAATTTCGGTCTTAGCTTCATGTTCTTCTTCGTACTGCTCTCTAACTTGATCTAAATCCATGGACAAATTTTTCAATTGTTGAGCTAGTGAAGTTTTGGCACGAGCTTCTTCTTCAGCATTTCGTTTAGCATCTTCAATCTGAGCCTGCAATTGCTGTTTTGTCTTTCCAAAACCACTGATCTGACTTTCTAAGTCTTCTATCTGCTGTATTAAGTTTGAATTTTCGGATTGTAATTTATTTTTCTGTGAATTCAAATCTGAAACTTCGCGATTAGTTTCGTCTAATTTTCCTGCAAATTCTTGCAATTGTAATTCAAGCTGTTTAACTAGTTTTTCTACATTAACCTTAATTCAAATTATTTTTATAAAACTATACATTCTTTGAACCAAAATAGTAATTTTTGTTAAAAACTCATGCAATACCAATCATTGAGAATTAAATTACCTTAGCTTTATTTGCTTGTTCTATTTGCAATTTGGCATCATCAACTTCAGACTTTACTAATTGTTTTTCTTTTTCAAGTCTAAATAAAATTATAAAATTAATCTAAAAAATAATAATAAAAAAAAACAAACAAACTTGTTTTTGGCTTTTTGTAAATGATCTATTTGTTCGGCCATTTCGTTAACTGCATCTTGATGTTTCTTTCTCAATTGAGAAGTTGTTGCTTCATGCTGTAAATTGGCTTCTTCCAAGTCCCGTCTTAATTTAGCCAACTCAGCCTCACGTTTTTTGTTCAATTCAAGCTGAGCTGTAGTGGCACCACCAGCTTCTTCGAGTCTGTCATTTAACTCGTCCAATTCACGAGACAAATCAGCGCGTTGTTTTTCAGCCTTGTTTTTTGATTGTCTTTCGGCTTCAATTTCTTCATCAGCTTCTTCTAATCTTTTTTGTAATTCTTTAATTTTCTTTTGCAAATTAACAGCTTGACTGTGCTCATCTTCGACTTTAGCACTCATGCTATTCAATTCAGCATCTTTTCGCTTCAAATTGTCCTCTAAATCTTTCTTTAAACGCTCGATTTCTTCAATCTGAGCTTGAGAATTTTTTAAATCTGACTCCAATTTTCTCTTAGCTTTGTCCAAATCTGCACGACCTTTCTTTTCTCTTTCTAAATTGTCCTCAGCTTCATCCAATGTTTGTTCTAATTTTGTCTTAACCTTATTCAAATGATTACATTTATCTTCTTCTTGTTGCAATTGTTCCAATGTTTTAGCATTTGTTTCTTCCAAACGTTTTTTTTCTCTATTCAATTTTGTAATAGCTTCGTCCTGATGAGCCATTTCATCTTGTAACTTGTGAATTTGATTATCTTTTGATTTATTGTCATTATCGGACTTGCTTAATTTAGAACGCACGTCATCAATATCTTTTTTCAAGTCATTAATATCTTGTTCCAATTTTTTCTTTTTGCTGTTTAAGTCAGATGCACTAGATTCTTGCTCGCCAAGTTTTTCTTCCATCTCTTTTAGTTGTGACTCCAAGTCAGACTTTTGAAGCACAAGTTTTTGTATTCTTTCTTCAGCATTTCCGCTGTTATCTCTTTCTGATTGTAATTGAGTATACAATTCATTCTTTTCCTTCAACAATTTCAAATTAGTCTCTTCCAATTCTTTTCTTAGTTTTTCTTCTTTTTCAAAATTTTCCTTCAATTTGGCGAATTCCTCTTCTCTGGCCTTAAATTCTTCTTCTTGTCTAGCAACAGACAATAATGGTTTAACTTTGGTGTACAACTTCCACCAAGCCCAGTTTCTCAAAGACAAATAGGCCTTGATATTTCGCTGCAAAACACTCAATGCCAATCGTTGATCCAACATAACCTTGTAGGCTTTCTTCATAATGAACATGCGAATGTGAGCTTGGAGCATGCAAATAATTTTTGAGATAGCCGAATCTCTCAAGTCTTCTAGATGACCCAAAACTCCAGCTCTAAAGAAAACTTTTGTATGACCAAGTCTGAACAAATCTTCACCAAGAGCAATGTCTTTCAAAATTGAACCAGTGGCTTTGGTTGCATCGACAAATCCTTTAGGCACAGCGTTTGGAGCCAAAATACTGTAACGCTGTTTGAATTCAGCATACATCATTCTGTTAGGAAATCCTTTTCTGCAAATACGAATACCTTCTAATACACCGTTGCACTTTAATTGATGCATGACCAAATGTGGATCCAAAACACCACCAGTTTTAATTTCATTGGGAATAATACAACGAACAAAATGAGGATGAGTTTGCTTCAAAGTGTTCATCAACTTGTTCAATTGTTCTCTATGTCCAGATGAAATTGTTTGCATGCCACCACCTTTTTTGGCCTTACCTTTTTCTTCCTCTGCACCCATATCTTGATACAATTTTGATATTAGAGCATTTTTTTTACTTGTTTTAAACAATGTTGCTACAGTTGTATTGATAGGGTCTTTATTCTTTTCTAGCCAACCAGTTACACTGTATGAAACAGTACCAGCATAGTGATGTAAATCAAAATGAGCTTCGGCTTTTCCCTTGGCTGGTTTTGGTTTTCCAAAATTTGGATGCTTGCCCAAATGTTGAGCATACAATTTCTCTTGAAATGTTTTATCACTAGCTTTTGGTACAATACACTCTTCTTCTAAAATTGACAAAATGCCCATTGGCTTTTCAATCAGATCAATGCAAGCCTGCAAGTCCATACCAAAATTAATCATTTCCCATTGAATACCCTCTTTTTTGTACTCTTCTTGTTCTAATACAAACATATGATGATTGAAAAATTGTTGTAATCTTTCATTAGTGTAGTTAATGCACAATTGTTCAAAGCCATTGTAATCGAATATTTCGAAACCAGCAATATCTAATACACCAATAAAGTGTTGTCTTTTTGATTTGGCGTCCAAAGTCTCATTTACTCTATCTACCAGCCATTGGAAAAGACGTGAGTAAATCGACTTGGACAAAGCTCCAATTGAGTTGCAGACTTGATCTTTATTTTGACCTTTGTTGACATATTCATTGCCGACTTTTATTCTTGGTTTCAAAAGACCCTTAATCAAATCAGCAGATTCAACACCCAATAAATGGGCAACTTTTTCACATTCTTCAGTACCATCAGTTTCAGCTTGTTCTTCTCTTGGCCTTTGCTTCCATTTTGAATTACCCCAATGCATGATGGCACCTGTAGCCTTAAACAAGTCAGTTTTTTCTTGTGCGCTAAAATTCAGTACATCAAAAGCCTCATCGGTAGCTTTCATTTCTTCGGCATCATCCACATTATCGATAGTCAACATGCCTTGTGCAACGAAAAAATACTTTGATGGGTCCGGTTCAACCAACAAATCCTCTAAAGATGAAATATTTTTTAAACAAAGAAATTATAACTAATTTTATTTTACTTTGATATTTTGGATATTCAGGAGCCAATAACTGATAGAAAATATGATAGTTTCTCTCAGCTGGCTGTTGAAAAGTAACTCTTGATTTTTCAAGCAAATAAGATTCAATATCCGCACCAGCAATTTTACCAGTTGGCCCAAAATGAATTCTAATAAATTTACCCTTTAATTATTTTTTTAATTTTACTTTTAAAATTTTAAATTTTTTTCTATTATCCTACAAAACGAGATGAGTTGTTGTTACGAGTTGTCTTAGCGTTACCATAGGCTTCAAGTACTGGATTGGCCGAAACAATTTGATCTTCCAAATTGGCCTCTTTTTTCTTTGTTAAAGTCAGTTAAATTTTAAAATTAGACTGAGTAAAATTGTAATATTTTTACTTCTTCATTCCTTTTGGCTGCGGAACCAGTGCAAGCAACGAAAGCAAAGTATTGAATGACTTTTTTGGTGTTTTCAGTCTTACCAGCTCCAGATTCACCACTTTTTTTTATACATTTTTTTTAAAAAGAAAAAATTTAATTTTTAAAAATTTACGTAATCAACATAGACTGGTTTTCACGGTCTCTCAACATATTTGCATAAGCATTGTCAGCAATAGAATACAAATGTGGCGGAACCTCATTTTTCTTTTTTCCACGATATAAATCAACCATTTTCATGGTATAAACTGGCAAACGCTTATAAGGATTGATTGCAACGCAAAACAAGCCAGAATAAGTCTAAAATAAAATACTTTTTAATTAATAAAATTTAATTTTAAAAGTTTTAAATTGTACATAAATAAGCCAGCTAGTGTATCTAGTTCTCAAGTTATGCAAGATGGAAGCATCATTCAAATAAGTTAAATCAGCCATATCTTCACATTTTTCAAATTTTGGAGGATTCATTTGTTGTAAATCATCCTTTTTTACTGTGACCGACTCGCCTTTACCAGTCTTTACAGTAACTTGGTCACCTTTTTCACTTTGTACTTCACAAGCAATAAAACCTTCGGCTTTATCTAACAACCAGAAGTTTTTTTTTCCATCAAATGGCTTTGCCTGAGCCTTGATTTTTTCTGCTTGCGGAACAACCAAATACTTTAATGACTCGACTATTTCTGGATCGTTTAGATTAGCTAACATTTTTTCTCCCTTTAATTAAGTTTCCTAAAAAAAAAAAATTATTTAATAATTAATAAATTAAATATTTAAATTGTTTCTTTATTTTTTTATTCTGGGAAAATTGGAAAATTGATTGAAAGAAATTTTCGTATATTTTTGCTCATGAATAAAAGTGATTTTATATCTATACTAGAATTTAACTTATTTATAAGCCTGCTCTAGAATTTTACTATATAGTCTTTTTTTACCAAAAATGGTTATAACCCCTCAAATAGACCATTTTCTCCTAGATTTCAGCGAAAAACGCTTTGAGTCTATATCAAATAACAGCATTCTATAGATTCTTAATTTAGATAACCAATCGTATTTCTCTGAAATGATTTGCACTCGTCGATTTGTATTTTACAAGGAAAATTGTTTTGTTATTCTTAATCAAACAATAATTAAAAATTTTTTCTGGCGCTTTTTAGATTACTTTATTCTCAGATTATCCTCATACTGATCATAAGCTAAATATTGTTTATTTGTTTTGTTAATTTGTTAAAGCGAATATAATTGTTATAATCATATCCTTACTCTCAAGCTTAGCTCCAAACTTGTAAATAACAATATGTTTTTGAATAAATCGAAAAAAGTACTAGTTTTTTAATTGCTAATTTAATTTGGCTGAAAAACCAAGATATCTAATTCAAATGTTTGCATTACAGAATTAACCTTTTAATAATCTTTGATTTAAATCTGGAAGATATATTAAAAATCAAGTTTTTTTTTTATTAAAACAAAATATAAGCAGATAATTCTTCTAGCATTTTTTTAGCTTTATTTATCAAATTTTAAGTTTTTTTATTTAGAAAATTTAAATTTATAAATTATCAGAATTTTTTTATGAACTAAATAATTCTTTTTTAAAGAAATGAATACAATATTTCGAATTATTTTTACAATCAAGCAGAATCAATTAAATTTTAATCAACATTGAATCATTAGAATTGTTTAAGTTTAAGTTTGTTTTTTCAGTCAAAAATATCGCTTTCAAAGAAAAAATAAAAATTTAATTAGATTGAGTTTAAATTTTAGATAAATTAAAGTTGGATAGATTTAGAATTTAAATTTTTTCAAAAATTGCTTATAAAAAATAAATTGTGAATTTGCTTTTTTTATTTTATTTGAAAAAATCAACAATTCTAATTGTTATGTTTTTATCATTTATTTAAATATATTTTTTAAACAAGACTGAGAAATGAAAAGAAAAAGTTCTTAAGGAAAAATAATTAAATATGCCAATACTAGTCAGATTTCATAAATATTTCCTATCTAAAACAAATAACTGATAAGGATTCTAAGTATTTTTAAAACTCTTTAAACAAAATATGAATTCATATAGAAAATTAACAATACTAAATTGAATTTTCTAGATAAAATATTTCTTGAAATTATCAAAAAAAGAAAAAAATTATTCATTTTTGGATTTTTGATTTGCAAAAACAAAATAAATTGAGGTCCTATTAACACTTGAACTCTGATTTTTTAATTTCGACAAGAGTAAAAAAATTCTAATTATATTGCTTTTAAATTATTCAAAAGGATATTTATCACTATCATCAATTGTTTTTAACCACAAAATAAATAATAATGAAAATATTTTATTTTTGAATTATTAGCTAAAATTTAAAATTTTCTCCCATTTGGCTCTTACACATAACATTAATAGAAATTAAATATTTTGGAATTTTCCAAAAAAAATTTTTGAATTTTTTTCTGGGTATTTAGACTCGTCCGGCATTTTAATAAAAATATTTTATTTTGCTAAACTCCAAAAAATTTTTTTTTTAATTTCTAATAAGAGAGAAAATTCTTTTTATTAGAGAGCTTCAATGATGAAAATGAGTCCTAAATTTTTTTCCCGTTGTTTTTAGTGCTAAATAAACAATCGTTATGTAAAAATATTTTTTTTTCCGAGAATATTTATTAATTTAAATTGGAATAAAATTAAAAACTTTTTTTAAAAAAAAATAATAATTTTGGTAAATATTAATATTTCTTTTTTAACTCAAAGTATAAAGTTTTAATTAAATCTCAGATTTATTGATTTCAAAAGAATTTTTCTATATATTAAAAAGATAATGCTTTAAATATATTCTAAACAAAACCTTAAAAGAATAAGTTTATATATTTATTATTATTTTTAATAAATGATATAATAAAAAAATTACTTCAAAATATTTATTAAAATGATGTTATGTTATGGCTTATATGCTTTTGAGCATATATTTTTTTATAAAAAATAAAAAATAACACAAGAAATTTAAATTACAATTTAACGCTCAAAGGACCAGCGATGTCAATTTGACCCTTTTTAAAAAATTTAAATTTAATTTTTTAATTAACGATAAATTATATTTGCATATTTTTTATGTATTTTTTTAAGCTTTGATAACGGTCTTTTAAATATTCTTCTTTTCATATTACAGACTTTTTTGGAACTAAAGCAAATTTAAATTTTTTGTCAAATATAGCTGTTCCTTTGAATGTTAAGAAAAAGTGGGTTCCTGATTGAACTAATGAAAAACAAATAATGGAGAAAAAACATTTGAATTTTTTTATTCGAGATTGATAGATAGAGATCGATGCTTAAATATTCAACATTCAAGTTTTCAATTTAAAAAAATATCAATTTGATCTATATTGACTTAGTAAACAAACTTAAAAAAATTTTATATAAATTTATCAATGTTTATTAAACTAAATAAATGAAGTGTTAATATATCGACTATGATAAAGACACTAGACGCTAGTTGCTAGTTGATTAACCTTGAAATTGAACCTTGATAGAAAATATAATAAATAATTTAAATTGAATCTGAAACTTAATTTTTTTCCAACAGTTATAAGTTATAGTGAAATTTAGTACAATAAAAAGAAACAAAATGTTAAAATTAACTAAAGCTTATTTTTAAAAATCAAAAGCAAGAAGATAAACAGGTAAAACTCAGAAAATTTAGTATTATCTAAATTTGTGGAGATTTTGGACATCATTAGTAGACTTTTTCTTTTGATACAGGTTTGTATGTTGCATCTACATAACTACTTAACTGCCCATTTCTTTTTTATTTTTATTATTTCAAATTGTCAATGGGACTTAAACTTTAATTAAAATAAATAAATAACTAGTTAAAGCCTATAAAAAAAAAAATAATAAGCCTTTTTAGAATTAACTTATGTTGTTTTATTTTTAATAAATTTCCCAAAAACTTAAAATTTTTTCTTTATTGTTTTTTAATTTAAATTCAGAATAAAAAAAAATCATCATTCACTTTTACCAATAATTTAAGCTCATTAACTCTTGGTTTTTTTTTCTTGATTTATACTTTATCTAAATTTTTTTAAATTACAAAGATTTTTATTAAAATATCAATAATTAAAAATTAAAAAACTGAATCATGTCATAGAGGAATCAAGTATCTATTCCAACTGGTTATTTATCCGCTTAAGTAATTTTTTTAAAAAATAATTAAGGTATTTATTTATTTTCATTAAAATTGAAATGTAAAATAATATAAGAAAAATCAAAAAAGAAGAAATTGTAAACTATCACTATAACAATGAATTTATTTATTTGTTTTCTGTTTCAAGCTAAAGCTCCTTCAGATCAAAAAAAAATTTAAAATAAAATAAAGTCAAAAGTATAATAAAAATAAAATAGATTAAAATAGAAGAATATTAAAATTAGGTATTTTTAAAAAGAAATTGACAGTTAATTCATGGTTAAGTATTAAGGAGTTCAGGAAAAAAAAAAGAAGTAATTGTAAGATAGCAATTACACAAAGGAGCTGGGTACTCTATATATAATTAATACATAAAATTTATGTAATTTGAAGCATATAGTATTTATTGATTAATGTAATTTAATTAAGTTTTCTTAAAATAATTAAATAACTTAAAAGAATAACTAAAAATAATTAAATATAAAAATTACTATGTGAAAAATATTTAGACGAACTAATCTCATAGCCTAAAAAATGGACATGAATATTTACATTTTAGATTTAAGAAATTTTACCGCTTATTTTCAAAACTTATCTTAAAAAATGGTTAATTGACAATTACACTCATTAAAGGGATATTTTTTAATTAACGAATAAACACAATTACATGAAAATTAATTATTCTCATATAGAACCATTCTAAATTATAATTAATGCACTCAGGTATAAATAGCAATATTTTATATCCCTTCGTTTAAGATTGATTGAGATTGCGCAATATAAAATTACAGGATTCATTCCATTCAAGACAATTAAAACCCATACTGTCTCGTTATCTAATCCGTTTAGAGATTATCTAAGCATCAGTCAGTGAATCCCAATCTATTAGTTTATAAAGTTAAAAATCACTATTGTTAATTCAAAAATGAACATTTTACAAAAAGTTTTGAACAAAAAATCAGCCATTAAATCAGTTGTTCGAATCGGAAGCAATTTTTTGAATGTTTCTGTGGAAAAAGACATGTCGTGTAAACAGTTTGTGTCCAACTGCCTGAAAAAGTGCAAGATATGTGTCATTAATACGCCGAATGGATACAATTTATTCCTTAAATATGAACATAAAGAAAAATTAATGCCATGTGATTCAAATCTATATGAAATTCTAAATCATTTAACTCAAAGTAATATTGAATATGAACTTCTAATAAGAAAATGTCAAATAACAAAAATTAATCGTATCAAAAAAATAAAAAATTTAAAATTAAAAAAAAATCGAAAAGCCGACTTGACATTTCGAAGTGCTTCACACCATTATGAAGATATTGATGTAGACAACCAAAATGGTCAAATGAATATTACGAGAACAATTTCTAATCCAAAATTAAACAGATTAGTATCAAAATCTTTAGTTCATAATTTAAAATCAATTCATAGAATCAGAGAAAAATTCAGAAAAAACATTATTAATTTTGAACAAGAAATTTTTATTTAAAATTTTATATATTTTTTTTATTTTTTACCGTTTTTTTATTTTTTTATTCTAATATATATTTTAAAATAAAAAATATATTGATTATTCACGCTATCTGGAATCTCTAAAAATTTAATTAAAAAAATCATAAAAATTTGATACATAAAAAATTACATTAGCTACAGAAAGATTTAATTAATTGTTGAATAAAACTAAAATATATATTTTTTAGTCAAATCATATTTTATTTAAATGAAAAAAATATTTACAAAATCTCAAAGTTATTTATCAATCAATGTCCCTCTTGTATTCGCTTTTTTGGCTTCATATTCTTTCCTAGTAGCCTCTTCCATTAATTTTCTTTTATTCATACCTTTCCTTTCCAATTGTATTTCAATAATTCGAGCATTTTCAGTATAACAATTTTCAGCTTCTCTCTTAATTGAAAAAATTTGAATAAAATTTTAAACAAAAAAAAAGAAAATACAGCTTCAATATCTTCATCATCCTCTTCTACAGTCGAGACGATTACATTGGTGGCTTTGCCATGATCTTCTCTACGAATATTTTTAATAACCTTATTTGGTTCTAGTGTAATATGATCATAAATATTCAAACTTGATGATTCTTTAGTCAATGAATTTGCTATAATAAATTTAGGTACAGTGTTTAAATTTTCAAATTGATAATAAATTGGTAAGCCGCATTTGATACATTTTTTTCTATATTGCTTTTCAATACCCTTTTCACGTCTTATATAAACTGTATCATCATCTTGTGCTGTAAATTTGTGAGCATGAATGGTGTTGTCAATAACTCTTGCTTTATCAACAGGTCTTAATGGCAGATTTTCCATCGATGTATCAATAACAAGAGCTAGTTGACCACAAAGACAATAATATATGTACAAAGGTGTTTCTTGAGTTTCTTCTTTTTCTTCCTCTTTGCTGAATACTCGCTCACTTTTGTTTATAGATGACATTTTGTTTTTAAAATTTAAAATTTTATTTCAAAATGATAATAAAGAATTTTTTTTTAAAGTATTGAATTATGTTTCAGAAGGCAAATCCAATTTAACTTTTAATTTTAATTTGAATTATTAATTTGATTTAAAGCATTAAAATTTCTCTTATTTCAAAATTTAAAATCAATTAATAATGCTTTTACCAATATTTAATATATTTGATTATTTTTAAATTAGAATTAAATTTTTAACTACTTTAGTAGTAAAGCAAATAAAATAATGATCTATGAATTCTAAAGAAAGATAAAATAATTTTTTTAAACCTTATTCAAATTTAAAATTCAATTTGGGTTGACCAAAAATAAAAATTTGAATATTTTTTTTTAGGTTAAAACTTGGTTTTTGTTTAATTTATCAGTATTTTATATTTTTTATCAGTTAAAAAAAAGCTTTCACCATCTCAATTTTTAATGAAAAAATCGGTATTTTTGCAGAGAATCTTTGTATCAGGAAATGATTGAAATTAAATAGTATTGAAAAATTTTTAAAGATTTAAGCTTTCTATCTGCTGATTTTTTATAAGTTTAAGACAAAGAATTTTTTTTTCAAAAATTTATTCCGTTTAGCAAAAAAGCAATTTTTGATTTAGTTTTTTTTCTAAATTTCAATTAATGTTTAATGTCAAAAAAATTAAACTTAAAGTACCGATTTTTTAAACACAATTCAATTTTTGGATTATCTAACATTAAAACATCATTAAATTTTTATAAAATTATTAAAATTTAAACTTTAAATTGTAAATTAAAAAATGATCATGAATCCTGGTTTTTCACACACCTACGAGTTTTCTCTGTTAAGTTAAGTCAATAAATCATTTTTAATCATTTGCATTTGCAGTAAATGTTTTCTTAATACTTTTGAGATCATGAGTTAGTTTAAGTTTGATTTCAACTGTTGGCTCAACGACTTAGCGAAAAGCACATTGAGCTTTGTCAAATTAAGGTTAATTTAATAGTTAGCTTTCTTTTTACAAAATGGGACAACAAATATGTAAATTAAATGTCAAATTTTCTCTTCCATATGAAGATTCTTTAAATAAAATTTTGAATATGCCGAAAGTACAAAATTATGTCATCCTTTTATTTATTAAATTATGTCATTCTACGGTAAATTTAAAAATGGTTTTTCAAAACCTAATTTAACAGTTAAAAAAATTAGGATTTTCTAGTGCTTAGTCTAATAGAAAATTTTCAATTCTAAGTAATTCGATTTTTCAAGATAAATCTTGTGTTTTAATGTATTAAAATAATTAATAGTGTTGGGCGGCGGCCAAGCCTGGCCAGTCCGGACGCGGCCGAAATAAGGCGGCCAAATCATAGACCGACGGCCACTTAATTTTTTTTTATTTTAAAAAATTAATTATATTGAAAATCAAATTCTAGGAACATATATTGTTAGATATAATTTTTATTTTCTTATTAGAATAGGATATTTTTGTCCTTAAAATCGAATTTGATCTTAAAAAAATTGATAAAAATTATTAACTTTGATCTTTATTTGATATTAATAACTGATGGTCCTAATTTAAGAAACAATTTTTTAAGTTTCTTTACTTCTTTTAGGAAAAATAAATTCATTTCCTTTAATTTAAGGTTCGCAAGAGATATTCAATTGATTTTAGGAATTCTATAAAAGCATTAATTTGAAGGCTTTTTAGTTTTTTTCTGGCCGCCGAAGTGGCCGCCCGTCAAGGCGGTCTTGTTCGCGGTCAAAAAAATTTTTGGCTCCATCAATGGCCGTTTGTACGGTTCTCAACACTAATAATTAAGAACGTCTCAAAATTTTTTTAAAAGGACTAGTTAGTTAAAAAATTAATTAATTTAGTAAATTTAATTTAAAAAAATTGGACTATAGAAAAATTTAATTTTGAATTTCTATAAAAATCAAAAAGTATTCAATTTTATAAAAATTTATTTTAAAATTATGTTAGCATAAAAAAATTATTGCAATATAAAAATTTAGTTTATCATAGATAAATGGAATTTACATGTTCTAATTAGTATACAAGGTAAAATTAGGATTAAATACATTTTTTTTCAACAATTCTAGGAATTTAAAAAAATAAAAAATATCAAAAATTACCATTTGAAATTTCTATAATTGTAAAGCTGCTCAATTCGGCAAAAGTGCTGACATTAAGAAATTTTTTGTCGCTAAACTTTTTCCACGTTTCTTTGAATTCAAAATCTTCTTGATTGACCTTTAAGACCAGTTGTGCAAGTTTTTGCATTCCATGTCTAAGATCAATCATTTTATATCTACTTTCATTCTCTAATCTAATGCTCCATTCGAATCTTTTTAAAAGTCTAAAAGTAAGACAGAGGGCGCATGCAGCTGTATAGGAAGGTTTCATCACTGAAAACTCGAATTCCAAGAGACTTAATTCTAGAAAATACTTGGCCAAAATGTGCTCTTCGTTTGGAACACCTGAAACAATTGAAAATCGTCGGAGAAAATTCAAAGCCATCGGTTTTGCGAGCGAAAAGCCGAGTTTGTTCAAAATTTTTACTTCCATTCGACGTATATCTGAACGAGAATATGATTGGGTTGTCATTTTGTTCACAATGCTCAAATTAATACCAATTCTGGAGTCAAATTTTGAAGCTATAAAAAACGAACACGCACTTAGTAAAACTAAATCAACGTTTTCAATCGGCTCTAGATCCAAATATCGATCCATTATTTGAACCATCAAGAACAAAACTTCTTGATTTAAATCAAATTTTATCTGAGCCTTTACTAAGCAATTTATCAATTTTGAGCGTGAATTTTTAAGTTGAGGTGAAGCTTGGTCCAAAAATATCCCATCCATAGAGTAAAGCTCTTCTTGTTGAAACAAATAACCCATTACATCAGTGACATATTCGCTTACAAAAAATGCTTCATCTATTTCTCTTGGAGATATAGACAAGTGTTTAGATGAGCAAGTGTTAATTTCATTTTGATTAATATCTGTCTTAAGAAGTACTGGTTTGGCTGTTGAATTGTCTTTTTTTTCTAGCTTTATCAACTTAAAAATCATAAACAAAAACTTTTAATTTAATTTTATTTATCTTACTCCATTATGAGTGCCTGAATTGTTGATTTTGTTGGCTATGTCATTTAAAATAGCGCGATTTGAGCCAAAATGTTTGAATGGAAGCATTGTATTAGACTATAATCTAATTTAAGAAATTTCTTCTAAGTTTAAGCTTGAAAAAAAAGAAAAACTTAAATTAATTGAATTTTGTTATGTCTAAATTGAATTTTTCTTTTGACATTCACCCTACAGTACGTTTCTAAACAAAGTAGACACTTGTTAGAGCATTGCTTAAGAAGTTTAAGCAGCACATAGCTAGTGCAATACTCATGGTCTGCTTAAGCAGCTCTACAGCATATCATAAATGTTCTTGATCTTGTTCTAAAACCTGTAAGATCTTGTTCTTGATCTTGTTATAGAGTAGAACGATGATCAAAAGAAAAATTAGTTATTTTAAAGCTCCTGTAGCCAAACATTCAATAGAAAAAGTATTACAAAATCAAATAATTTTTTTTTCTCTAGAGCTATAAGCGGCCTAGTGCAGCTGTTCTTTATGTGCTTAAACAAGCTGTCTACTTTATTTGAAATGTACAGTAAATGCTAATGATTGGACGTATTTTAATTTAAATTGGTAATGTGCTTCATTGACTCTCAGATATAATAAATGTAATACTAGTTTGATAGGTCTTCGACTTAGACTGTGAAGCTTTTTATTTTGCATTTTTAAGTTAAAGAATTTTTACATTAACTGATTCGATATTTAAATTTTTATTAAACTAAAAATATCGTTGAATGCATGTCTTATTAGCAATTAAAAATACTTTGAAAATTTTCAATTCTAATGAATTACTTTTTAAAAAAAAAAATTCAAATTTAAGATGCTTTCTCTCTTTCTCTTAAGCAAAATAATCAAGCAATTAGGATTAAAAAATTAAAATTTCTATTTGTATTTAAAAAAAATTATTTTAAATGAGTTTCAATTCCCAAAATTGGTCTAATTGTTTTGTCCATTACCGCATGACATGCATGATCAATAGGATGTATAATCAAAGGTATTGATCCCAGTCCAATAATGGTTGTTAAAATTTTATTTGTTCTCAAAGCGACATTTCTTTTCTGCAAAATAAATGAGCTTAATTTACAGATTCGATTAATTGTGAATCCTGGTATAATAACACTTGCAAAACTTTGCCAAATTAAGCAATCAGTGGCAATTTTTGCAGTTTTGATTGCAGGTGATTCTTTTTCGATCTTAGTTTGAGCTAAAACTTGCTCTTTTTTAAAGGATTTTTTACCTTTATCAATAACGTCCATAAAAACGTAGCCGAACGAGATTCCATATGTTCCTCTCACTGCTGCTTGACTTATCATTGAACGAAATGATTCTCCAATTTCGTTGGCATATCCTAAATACCGAACAGGTGTGTCGCGAAAAATATCCAATTCAGGCTTTGAATCCATTTTTAACTTTTAAGATTGAATCTACTAAAATTTTCTCTTTTTAAATTTTGCATTTACATTAACATTCAACTTAGTTTTGCATAAAAAAATCAAAATTAAAAAACAAAAACAGAACTCAACTTACTTAATTGAATTAAATTTTTCAAATTTTTCTAAGACACTATGATTTTTGTTTAATGGTATATTTTTGGTGAAAAAAAATTGTTAACCATTTTAATTTAAAATTTAGAATTTAAAATTTTAATTCTTTAATTTTGTTATTATTTAACTCAATTTTAAATTTTAAGTTTTAGTTTACTCTAATATAATTTTATTTTATTTTATTTAATTAAGTAAATACTAGATTCTAATTGCTTTTTTATGAAAATTACAATAAAATAAAAAATTTTTTTTTCAACATTAAAATATTTAATCAAACAGAATTTAATCCAGATTAAAATGAGTTTCTTTTTAATTAGAAGTATTTTATCGAAAAGATGTAACTTTACGTTGTTGGAAGATATTCATTCATTTAATCCATGTGATTTTTTTATATAACGTGTTTAGCAATTATGCTGGCAAACATGTATGCAAACATTGAGGGATTCATTGAATAGGAAAAGATGTGTTCAGAGTAATTTTCGTTAGATAAAATTTCCAAATGATAATGAACACCTAACAAGAAGAAGAACAGATTTACTAAAAAAGAAAGAATATTTAAAAACTTAAAATTATGATTTTTAAACTTTTTTCATTAAACTAGAAATTTAATCTATTATTAGTGTCTTAGTGATTTATCTAAGGCAGCAACTGAGTGTAATAAACTGGGATATGAGCTGGACTAGACCGTAATTTCCAATCAATATTATTAAGTTTTTGGCATGATTTTTTATAAAAATTTTATTAGACAAATTATAAACATTTAAAACAAGAAATGTTTTTAATACACAAACGGTTTAGATTTGATATTGACTAGAAATTATTCGACACCATGAGCAAAAATCAATAAATTTCCAGGTTCAACAATCATGTGACTAGGCATATGTCGATTATCACATGCTAAAATTAGCACTGCCTGCTTATTGGGAACTCTTTTACAAACAAAATTTGCATACTGAGCTCTATTTATTTGACGATTTTCCAATGTACTCAACCCAAGAGGCCAGTTCTTTTCATGGGCATTTTCCATTAATTGATTTAATATGCTTGTTGGACATCCGTGTTCTATTAAAGCTCTCTTAATTACAGTCTGAAGTACAGTATCAGGTGTACTAATTATGCCGCCCCATCGAATCACTTTGGCAATCGGTAATGTAGCGCTCCAGCGAACTATATCATCATCATCATCGTCAGTCAAATTGAGTCCTAATAAATTAGATGTTGGAGATGTTGGTGATGCTTGTACGATATTTGATGCCAATTGATTTGACTTTATGAATTTTGACACAAAATTCTATAATTTAAAATAAATGATTCTGTTTTGATATTTGTTTATTTATACTTTTAGAGAACGCAATTCTTTGAAATTTAATTCAAGTTCATTTTTTTGTCTATTCAATTCAGTAGTCAAACTTGTAATTTTACTCTGATGATCATCCACAATTTTTTTCAGTTCTTTAATACAATTATGATTCTTAAAAAAATAAAAAAAAAATTTTCAATTTTTTTTCCTTTTAAAAAATATCAACTTTGAGCTCATCTTTTGGAATGACAATATTACATCCCAAATTGCAAACAATTGGCTTTTTCGGATTAAATTCACATTCTTGAAGGTGATTATTCAAATTTTCAAGTCGTAAAATCGATACACAACCTTAAATATTTTATGTAAAATTTAATTTATCAATCATTTTCAAGTACCATAATCAGCATAATCGCATTTTAATTTTAACTTTGAAAGCAAATTTTTCAGGATTCTTGGTACAGGTTTAAGATCAGATGGCTGAATTTGAATTCTGTCAATGGGACAAATGCACTGATGTTGAAGCCATTGTTTTATACATGAATCGCAAAAGGCATGCTCACATTCCGGAGACTTTAAAAAATCGATTAGAATTTATTTTAGATATAAATTATTTTCAAAATACCTGTACTGGATCTTCGAGAACAAAACTGCATATCGAGCAGATAAGCTCTTCATCTACGAGACCTTCAAAGCGGTTTAAATCATAGCCCATGCTTGACTATTTGGAAAAATAAATCACCAAACTTAAACTATGAAAGTTAAAGAATAAAAAATTATAATTTGTAAATAAAATTTTTTTTTTCTAATAAATTAAAATCAAAATAAAATGTTAACATTCTAATGCAAATAGAATAAAAATAAAATATTACATTTTTTGTGAAATATTTCAATTAAAGTTAAATAATTAAGCCTAATTTAATCAAGAAGCTCGATTGCTTATATGTTAAAATTTATAATTAGACTTTTAAAATTTTTAATGAAATTTGTTAAAAACATTAAGCCCATATTATCACCAATCAGAAAACACATGTCAATGAAAACTTTTGAAACACTTAATTTTGACAATTTAGTTTTGAGGACCCTTCCCATTGACCCTGTAACCGAAAACTATGTTCGTCAAGTAAAAAATGCTTGTTTTTCAAAAGTGAGCCAAACTTAAACAAAGATAAATAATTTTAAACATGATAATTTTAAGATTAAACCAACTCCTTTAGAAAATCCTCAAATTCTTGTTTACTCCAAAGAGGCAATGAATTTATTAGATTTAGATGAAAATCAATTAGAGGTTTTTAAAAATATCTAGTATTTTATAAATTTTTAAAAGCAAATTAATTTAGCGCAAAGAAGCCTCTGAATATTTGAGCGGGAATAGATTGATGCCCGGCAGTGAGACAGCTGCACATTGCTACTGCGGTCATCAATTTGGTGTATTTGCTGGACAGCTTGGTGACGGAGCGGCTATGTGAGCATAATTGCTTAAAATAAATTAAAAAAAATAATTTTTTTCTAGTTATCTTGGAGAAGTAATCAATGAGAAAAATGAAAGATGGGAAATTCAGTTAAAAGGAGCCGGTCTTACACCTTATTCACGTTCAGCTGATGGACGCAAGGTTTTGCGTTCTACTTTAAGAGAATTTATGTGTAGCGAAGCAATGCACTTCCTGGGAATACCAACAACTAGAGCCGGATCATGTGTTGTCAGTGATTCCAAAGTGGTTAGAGATATATTTTATGATGGAAATCCAAAAATGGAACGCTGTGCTGTTGTTTTACGTATAGCGCAGTCATTTATTCGCTTTGGTAGCTTTGAAATTTTTCGACCGGTCGATCCAGATTATGGAAATAAAGGACCTAGTTTCGGCCGAAATGATATTTTGATAAAAATGCTAGATTATATATCTGATACATTTTATTCAAATATTAAATCAGATGATTCACATGAAAAATATGAAAAAGTTTTTCAAGAAATAGTCATGAGAACTGCTAGACTTGTAGCTGAATGGCAATCAGTTGGCTGGGTTCATGGTGTCCTAAATACTGATAATATGAGTATTTTAGGTCTTACGATTGATTATGGTCCATTTGGTTTTTTAGATCGATTTGATCCCGATCACATTTTCAATGGCAGCGATACAGCTGGTCGTTATACTTATCGCAATCAGATTGATATATGTGAATGGAATTGCATTAAGCTGGCCGAAGCTTTAAGTCCTGTCCTTGAATTAGATAAGCTAAAAGATTTTGTAAAAAAAAATTTCAAAACAGAATTCGAAAGAGTTTATTTCGAAAAAATGAAAAAAAAAGTAGTATCTCGATTTTAGTTAACTTTGTTCATCAAATTTTATTTTTAGTTTGGGCTTGTGAGTAGCAAGCCATCAGATTGTGATTTATTTAAAGAATTTTTCAACACTATGTATGAAACTGGGGCTGATTTCACGAACACATTTCGTAAATTGAGTCTTCTTGAATTTTTACCAGATAAAACTAACATGAATTTATTGGAACTCGTTAATTTAATTGTTAGTGAATGCGCTTCAATTGATGATATGCGATCTTTTTTTAAGCCTAAAATGCCTAAAGAGTATTTTTTTTTAAATTTGAAAAGTTTAATATTTTAAAATTTAAATTATAGAACTTTGGATAAATTATTTGCAGCTGCTGAAGAAAATCCAGGAATATTAGAATATTTTGGTCTAAATGAAGTCTTCCTTAAAAATCAATTGAAATTTATTGAAAAATATGAAAAATTGAAAGATAAAACTGTAGAAGAGAAAAAACAAATTGATAAAGTATTATGGTCGAATTGGTTAAATGAATATGTCAAGCGCATTAAAGAAGATTATGACGCAACAAGTCAAGATATCGATGCCAAAATGACAGAACGAAACAAAACAATGAATTCTAATAATCCTAGATTTATTTTAAGAAATCATATTATTCAAGAAGCGATTGAAAAAGCCGATAAAAATGACTTTACTGAAGCCAAAATGCTACTTAAAATCCTAGAAAACGCGTTTAGTGAAAAATCCGTTGATGCTATTTTGGAACATTTCGATCCAGAAGGTTTTTTGTTTTTTTTTAATCACCATCATAAAATTATTTTTCTTTAGCTGTCAGACTGAAAAGTGAATCGAAATTCTATGAGAAACCCCCTTTGCCCAACAAATGTGTTCGATTAACTTGCAGTTCGTGATGAAAATTTTGAGTGTATATTTTCTATATTACATAAATTAATTATTTTTATAAAGAAATATTAATAACTGAAAATTTTAGTAATCAAAACAAAAATAGATTTTAGTAGATTTATTTAGTTTTTTATAATCATTATTTCATATTTTTTTACTCCTCATATTCTCTACAATAATTGCTTTTCTGAATACAAGTTAAAATGATAATTGAACTTTGATTAAGTCTACATCACAATCGGTATTTTTTACTAAACAAATACATTTTTGAAAAAAAATAAATAAAAATTTATTAATTTTTCTATTTTAAAATATAAAATAATATAAAATTCAATGATTAAGTACCAAACAAAAAATTGATCAATTTAAGTGAACAACTTATATTATCCGGCTCTGTGGCCTCTAATTGGCATATGAGCAAAATAAAGATTTATCATTAAAATAAGATCTGATGAATTCAAGTTTTTTTAATTCTAAAATAAAAATTGAAAATTTTTCTTTCCAAAATTATTCTATCTATTTATCGATTATCGAAAAGCATTTTTATGATTTTAAAAATAATTTCATCTTTTTTTTTAAGATAAAATTTTTGAAAGATTTTTAATTGAAAAATTAATCATTTAAAAACAAAATTTAACTAAAATTATATAATTGAATAGATAAAAAAAATTGATAAAAATGAATATCAAAATGATAATCCTAAATTTACCAAATGGCAAATTAATTTTTAGTACAAACATAACGTATTAAAAAAGAAAAATTAACGTTCTGTATTTTATTTTCTAAAATTGTTCTGAATAAATAAGATAAAAATTCTTGAATTACAAGATACTCGTTTAAAAGAAAATTCTTTGGAAAAAATTTGGCTTAAATTTTAAATTTCAAGCTTATTTTTTAAAAAATAATGATCAAAATAATTATTCATGTAAAGAAGAAATTTTCAAGATTATAAATTTTGAAATTTTAATCATATTGGTCTTAATTTTTAAAATAAATTGAAAAAAATTTAAACATTATTTGAAAAAATTTCTATTAAAGTGTTTTACATAATAAGTGATATGATTTGAAATCGTAAAATGCGCAATATGACTAATAAATCTAAACTACTGTCTAAAATTTGACTTCATTCGATGCTTTCAGTATTCAAAATTAATACAATAGCCATTTTTTTTTAATTTAAAAAAAAAACGTGATCACTTGATTTTAAAATCATTGAATAAAAAGCTAAGCTTGCAAAGCATCTTAAAGACAACTATAAAATGAAATGACAAAAACCAAAAATTTCATTAATCTTTCAAAAATGATATAAGCTTTTAAATTTTACTTAGCTTCAAAAATTAATCTGTTTTGTTTAATTTTTTTAGATTTTATAATAAACCAAAGCCAATTTTAATTTTGAGAAATGATCTTTCAAATTCAACAAGAATTAAAACAGGAAAAACAACAACAAGGTGTTCAAGAATTAACCCAAGTAAAAGAGCAGGTACAGAAACTTGTCGAAAAACTGAATACAAACTGGTTGCCAAAAGAAAATTTGGAACAATTGAAATTTTCTCAAATTCAAGGTGAATTGCAACAACTGATGGAAAAGGTAAATCAATTGGAATCAAAACGATATCAAAAAAATGAACAGGTTCATGAAACCGAATTGACAAAAGTTCAAAAAATTCTTGAAAAACTATTGAATAGCTTGCAATTGGAAAAATCACAGCAAAATCATCAACAAAAATTGCAACAAGCAAAACAGCCGCAACAATGGAATAATAACCAACATTATTTACAAAAAGATGGTTGGCAATTGCAACAAGACCAAAAAAATGGTCAGCAACAACTACAACAACAATACCAACAAGCTGTTAAACAACAACCTCAACAATTGCAGCAAAATCAACAAAGTGTTCAACAACAATTGCAACAAGTTCAACAACAGCCACAACAATACCAAAAAACTGTTCAACAACAATTCCAGCAACAACCTCAACAATTGCAACAAGGACAACAACAACCTCAACAATTGCAACAAAATGAACAAGTAAGCCAACAACAGCCACAACAATACCAACAAGCTGGACAACAACAACCTCAACAATTGCAACAACAATTACAGCAAAATCAACAAGCTGTCCAACAACAATTGCAACATGTTCAACAACAGCCACAACAATACCAAAAAACTGTTCAACAACAATTCCAGCAACAACCTCAACAATTGCAACAAGGACAACAACAGCCACAACAATACCAACAAACTGTTCAACAACAATTGCAGCAAAATGAACAAGTTGGCCAACAACAGCAACAACAATTGCAACAACTATTGCAGCAAAATCAACAAGCTATCCAACAACAATTGCAACAAGTTCAACAACAGCCACAACAACCTCAACAATTGCAACAAGGACAACAACAACCTCAACAATTGCAACAACAATTGCAACAATTGCAACAAGGACAACAACAACCTCAACAATTGCAACAACAATTGCAACAATTGCAACAATTGCAACAAGGACAACAACAACCTCAACAATTGCAACAAGGACAACAACAACCTCAACAATTGCAACAAAATGAACAAGTTGGCCAACAACAGCCACAACAATACCAACAAACTGTTCAACAACAATTGCAATTGCAAAATGTTCAGCAACAGCTTCAACAATTGCAGCAAAATCAACAAGCTGGACAACAAGCTAGACAACAACAAAACCAACAAACTGTTCAACAACAATTGCAACAAGGACAACAACAACCTCAACAATTGCAACAAGTTCAACAACAATTGCAGCAAAATCAACAAGCTGACCAACAACAATTGCAACAAGTTCAACAACAACCTCAACAATTGCAGCAAAATCAACAAGCTATCCAACAACAATTGCAACAAGTTCAACAACAGCCACAACAATACCAACAAACTGTTCAACAACAATTGCAACAAGGACAACAACA